>CAUYRT010027202.1:0-48017 GCA_963574885.1 Lepilemur ruficaudatus | reverse complement strand
CCAGGTCTTGGCTGGATTGTCTGGGGACACAGAGGAGATATTTGTGAATTAGTCTTGGGATTGTTATAGACTGGAGCACAAGAAATGACCACAGGGTTCAGATTGGAATTTAAATTGGTAAGTCTTTATTGCTGGCCAGGGCACACTCTTTGGCCTAGTCAAAACCAGGTTCAGAGTCTGGCCTCGAACATTAGTAATACATTGTTTATATACCTTTCACTGCCAGAGAATATGTGACTAAAAGCATATATTTCAGGACACTTTGGAACATCATGGTTAACGATTTTATCTCTCAGGTAGGTTGAGTCAACTGACGACCTCCCGATGTTTTCTGATTTAATTATATTTAACAAACAACAAAAAGCAAACAAAGTCATAGAAGGAGATAGCATCAGTTAGAATTAAAGAGAGTACATTTTTTTCCTTATCTTGAACAAATCATCTTACAAAGTACATTCCCCTACTGCCTAAATAAGCATTGTAAAGTTTAACTATATGCAGCTGTGTTAGAACATCAATTTTTTTCCCCCCACCAGGTGACCGAGGACCTGCTTTAGGTCACTTATTTTAATTACTTACCCAATTTACTATACAACAGAAGAGAAGATAATCATTAATGCTGCCAGTGAGCAAACACCATTCTTTCCTTGGCCCTAAAATGGACTTTAACCTCCCGCCTGAGCCTCCATCAATTACAATCTTTAAGCAGGCAGGTTTACATGAGTTAATTACTTTGTTTTTCAGTTTGCAAGGTACATTGAAGCAATATGGCTGTACTTTAGTCAAGCAGTTGGAGTGGCCTGACTTCGTCCATTACATTCCCCACTGGTATTTTTTGAAAATCAAATCTTTGATTTCTCATCGCACACATGGTGATAGTGTGTGTGTAATACCATTAGTTTACACTCTGAGTATGTTTCTGGATGTAGAAAAGGAGGCAATTTAAAATGCACGGCCTCACCAGTAGGGCAAGCAAGAGGAGTATTAGTGGCCCTGCTGGGATAGTAGTGTGGTTAGCTAGGGAGACCAGAAGAGTCCTTCATACCAGTTACTACCTTTCTTTCTTTCTTCCTCTCTTTCCCTGAGCCTTTTGTGTACTTGGGCCAAGCTTTTCTTGATAACTCCTGAGTGGTTTATGTAGAAGCAACAGGTCTCACCTAGGGCTATATACAACCCCCCTTGTTTAAGGAACAAGAGGTCGAGCCCTAACTCTACTTCGGCTAAAGAGTTTAATGAGTGTTTAAGCCGGCTAATAGACCTTTTTAGCCCTTTCAAGTCTAGGTCTATCTATTGGCTTAAAATCTTAAAGTTCTGATTCCTAGTTATAAGGGCCTTACAGCTGCTGATCCAGCAATGCCTAATCTAATTAGCAGTGGTATGAATGCAGGAACAGCTTGTCTCACTCTTTATGATGCTGTTAAATGCAAGTGCTCTCTTTTGCTGTCTCTAGTATAAAAGTATACTTGTGGCATTATGTGGGCTAATATATAAAGATCTTACAAGTGTCAAATCATTTAATTTAGCTTTTAATTTTTTTAACCTGGGAATGAGGGGTGGAGGTCTTTTAAACATTATTTTATATTATTATTTACATAAGGAGTGCTTCGAGTTTTTAACAAAGCAAAAGGCAGGAGGCTTACCCAATTCTCGCCAGTCTCTAGCTTTAATTTGGCCAAAGTTTCTTTAATAGTCCAATTTATCCTTTCTACTTGCCCTGAACTCTGTGGCCTATACACGCAATGCAGTTTCTAATTTATTTTTAGCACCCGAGATAACAATTGGGTTGTCTTGGCAATGAACGCTGGGCCATTGTCGGACCCCATCGCTAGAGGGAGGCCAAATCTAGGAATAATTTTAGTTATCAGTTTTTTTATCACTATCTGTGCTGTCATGGACTTGGTGGGGAAAGCTTCTGCCCATCTAGAGAAAGTGCTGACAAACACAAGCAAATATCAGTACTCAATAGTTTTCAAGTTTCACCTCTGTAAAGTCCACTTCTCATTGCTCTCCTGGAGCTTGCACTTGTAATTGGGTCCTTAAGGGCGGGTTGGCACCCTTATCCGAGTTCACTTGAGCACGTGAGGCATCTTGTAGTTACTTGCCATACCGCCTGGTGGAGTTGGGGAATATAATCATTCAGGTAAAACAGGGAGGATCTGGAGAGGCCCCACTGGTTTTTGTGTGACCTCTTTTGGCTGTTGCGTCAGCAAACACGTTCCCCTTTGCCTCTGGAGTGTCTGCAGTTCAGTGCCCTTTACGGTGGATAATAGCCACCTTTTCTGGTAACCAGATGGCTTCCAGTAGGGCCAATATTTTCAGTTTATTCTTTATTGCCTTGCCTTCTGAGGTCAACAGTCCTCGTTCTTGATAGAATTGCCCCATGTATGTGTGCTGTTGCAAACGTGTACCTGCTGTCAGTGTAGGTGTTGACAGTCTTATTCTTCCCCCACCTCAGTGCTTGGGTCAGCGCTATCAGGTTTGCTTTCTGCGCCGAGGTCTCATGTCCCAAGGCCTGTACCCAAATGACCCGGTCTGCTGTCACCATTGCTGTGCCCGCATACCTGATTCTTCCAGATACATAACTGCTTCCATCTGTGTACAGCTCCTCGTCAGGATCTGCCCGTGGCCTGTCAGTAAGACTCACTCTCAGGTTGGATAGGGACTCCAGTATCTTAAGGCAGGCGTGTAGAGGTTCTGATGGGTCATCATTCGGCAACAGGGTAGCAGGGTTGAGGGCAGCTGTTGTCAGGAAGTGAATCCTAGGTGGGTCTAGCAACAGCACCTGGTACTGGGTTATGCGTGCGTTAGAGAGCCACTCTCAGGAGGGCTTTTTAGCAGGGCTTCTACTGAGTGAGGAGCAGCTATAAACAAGTCCTGCCCCAAAGTGAGTTTGGAGGCTTCCTTGGCCAATGTGGCTATTGCTGCGATAGCCCATACACATCCTGGCCAGCCGGAGGCTACCAGGTCTAATCTCTTAGATAGGTATTCGACTGGTCTATTCCAAGGTCCTAATTTTTGGGTTAGGACTCCTTTGGCTATCCCCCGAGCCTCGGCAAAGAACAACTGGAAAGGCTTGGTTAAGTCAGGTAATGCCAATGCAAGAGCATTCACGAGTGCCTTCTTGAGCTCCTCGAAAGCCTTAAACTCAGTTTCAGTCTAAGCCAAGGCATCTCCCTTCCCTCCCGTACTGGCATACAGAGGCCTCGCTATTTTAGTGAACTTGGGAATCCAGAGCCTGCAATATCCCACTGCCCCTAAGAATTCCCGCACCTGTCTTTCAGTTTGGGGTTGCGGGATTTCTTTAAAATAGTTTTAATTCTGCTAGTAGACAGAATTCTTTTTCCTCCCTTTATTTCATAGTCCAAGTAAGCGGCCATTCGGGTGCATAGCTGCGCCTTTTTAGCTGAAATATGCTATCCCAGCTAAGTCAGTTCCACCAGTAAATCTTTAGTTGCCTTTTTGCATGAAGCCAGGTCCTCTGCAGCTATGAGGAGATCATCTACATACTGCAGTAGAGTTACTTTAGGATGTCTCTGTCTAAAGTGAATCAGGTCCTGACTCAAGGCTTTATCAAACAAGGTGGGAGAGTTTTTAAAGCCTTGTGGCACTCTTGTCCCCTTTGCCTCTTTTTTTGACTGTTTTTTTTTCTTTATAATTTTTTTGGTCCTGCCATAGTGGACACTAAGATCTTAATCATTATCTTAGATTGCACAGTTCCTGGATCCTCCTGATTGCTGTAAATCTTCTGGGCAATTCCTACCAATTCAGACAGCAACTTTCCCTCAAACCCTTCTAACTTCTGCAGTTTTTTCTAATGTCTGGGGCGACTGAGTGGCAAAAACTATATTAATGGCACATCTATTTTCTGGTGCCTCTGGGTCTATGGGGGTATACAGGCAGTAAGCTTCAAAGAAGCGTTTTAAAAATGCCGCTGGAGCTTCATTAGGTCCCTGCACTATTCTGCTTATCTTAGATAGATTAGTCGGCTTCTTAGCAGCTGCCCATAGGCCCTTAAGCAGAGTCTGGCAATACTGATTGAGAGCCCCCTTACCTTTATCCTCATTGGGATCCCAGTCCTGGCACGTGAGGGGGAAGGCATCTTGCACCCAACCTTGGTCTGTGGTGGGTAGCCCATCAGGGCCAGGGATCGACTTAACAGCCTTTCTCCGTATGCGCTCTCACTCCTCAGAAGTGAAGAGGGTTTGGAGGAGCTGCTGACAGTCCTCTCAGGTTGGCTGATAGGTAGAAAAGATAGTCTCCAGGAGAGAAATTAATCCCTGCGGCTTTTCAGAGAGGGACAGATTCTGATTTTTTCAGTCATGCAGATCACTAGTTGAAAAGGGAACATAAACCATAAAAGCCTGCAGGCAGTTAGGCCCTAGTGGGGAGGGAGCCTGCCTTAAGGGAAGAACAGGAGCTTCAGGTACAGAGTCCGCGGGAGGCCAGTAATGTGAGCCCCTCCAGGTATGGGATGGACGGGTAGGTTCAGCACGTACTGGTTCAGGGGCAGAGGCATACCGGGCGAGGGGTTCTGTTAGCAGCGGATCTTTGGCTGAGTCAGTTAAAACTGAACCTGATTTTCTTTAACCTCGGAAAATGGCTTGGATATAAGAACTGTCTTAGCCCTGCCAGCCATTTTCTTACAGGACTGCAACCACTTCGGGTTGTCTATTAATATGTCATTCCAAATTTGTATATAGGGGATCTGATCTGGGTGCCTTGGGTTTCTAAAAACTATGGCCTGGACTCAACTGGTGAGGGTGATTTGGGTGCTCCCTTCCGGGGGCCACCTTACACCAAATGTAGGCCACTCTTGTTTATAAAATTTCTGTAAATCAAGGGTATTACCAGTAAACCCATAGGGTTTTGCTTTCCATTGAAAATCCTGAAAATTTTTTTTTAAAAAGCATTCAATGGGTGTACAATTAACACAGGACACAGACTGACCCATGATATGACACAAAGGAACACAGACATTCCAAAAACACACAAATGGGGGAAAAAAATCAGTCTGCTGGGTCTCACTCAAGTGGGGGCAATTCTACCAAGAGGCGCACACTGATCTGATCTCGGAGAAAGCGGAGATATCGGTGTCCACCAGCTAACAAGATGTGCCTCTGGCAGGCACGACAGTGGGAGAGGCCCCGGGGGGGGGGGTTCCTGGATCAGGCTGAGTAGGTAGGCCTTCCCAGGCGTAAAGACCCCGTCTATTGTTGGCTGGATCTCTATCCAGTTCTACATTTTGTTTCTGAAATCCCATGCAAGTCACCTAAACAGAAATATTCTACAACACAGTACAATAGAGTCAACAGAGACAGAGGGACACAGGACAAAACAAGAAACAATTAACGTCAGTCATCAGTCAGTCCTTCTTACCCTAGGCCCTTTTCGTGGTCAAGTCAAAACCAATACATAAAGTTCAGACAGAATATTTTACAAACAGGAAAAGAGGTTAGCAGAAAATCAGATGTCTTGGACAACAGACTAACCGGTGTGTCAGTGTCAGGTAGGGACCAACCCCAACCATCAGTTGAGACAGTGCTCTGAAACAAAAACCGGAAGTTCCAGGTGACCTCTCACCTCTTGGAACCACAGACCCTGGGAGTTTAGTTACATCCAGCCTCCCACGGGTAATCAGAAGGGCCCATACATCAAAACAGACCAGAGTAGACAGAAAGGAACTCACCGGTGAGCAGAATCAGAAGACTCGTCCTGCAGCTTTAGGCGCTTTTGGGGTGTTTGTGGCCTGTACATGGTCTGGCCTTCCCTGGGGCTGAGAAAAAGTTTTCCTCAGGAGCTCCCCACTGGTTTAGGTGCTCAACCCTGCACCCAGTCTCAAAACACCAGTGGCCCACAGGTGCCCTGATAATAGGGCAAATCTTGCTGGGGGTAATTTCACCAAAAGGGGTATTTCTTTGCACTCATTAAGCCAGCGAAGATATGTTATAAGTCTTTCTGCTAACATCCACCTTTGACAGGGGTGACAGTGGACACAACTGACTAACTCAGGGATAGGTTTTAGTTGGCCGTAGGGCCTTAAATCATTGGCTGGATCTCGGCCTGGCTCAGCAATTAACTCATTAAATCCCATTGAAAAGGGGAGGAGGAAAAGGTGAAAGAAAAAGGAAAGGTCCCAGCTATAAACAAAACCTCTGGTGCCACCAGCACAACAGCCCAAGTTAGAAACTCCAGGCATTAGGAAAGCTAAAGATACCAGGACTATAAGCAAGCAAGCAGCTCTGTGAGCTCCCTTAAGAAAAGACGCCCAGCCGGAATAACCTGCAACCATTGCTGGGGTATTAGAAGCGGTACTCCTACACTCAAAAAACTTAATAAGATCTCTCGATCTTCCTTGGAGCGCAACAAATGCAATTGGCAATGAGGGCAATAGTCTGGGTGGAAAGAATACCAGTGACTCACTATCGGAGTTTGCCACGGTCCTTGGTCAAGAACAATTCCTGCCTGTAGGTCTTCACAGCCCATACATAACCAGTTACACTCCAGGTCGGATTCAGACACAAACAGGTCAGCACAAAGCAGCACATCGATCACAAAATGTACCAATTCATAAAACCTTTAGTCATACGCATCAGGGTATGCCTTCAAACACCATCATTCACACTCACACTCCTTCACAAAAAACAAACATATAACAGAGACAGAGAACACAAAGTTTCCAAACGCAGGCATGCCTGCTTTCCAGAACTCCAAAATGATGTCTCATTGGCGTTAACTCCTGGGAGTTTAAGCTGCGTCCAGCATCCACAGGAATTCCAAACCAGCAGGGCCCCGGCAGACAGACAGACAAACAGGTCGACTCACCTTTCTCCAATTGTTGGCTAGTTTAGGGAGTATGGAGTCTTGAAAAGGCTGGCAATGCCCTGGAGCTGAGGCATGTCTCTCGGGAGCTCCCTCCTAGGACAAGCCTGACCTCCGCGATCCCACCAGGCACCAGTGGGCAAATCTCGCTGGGGCCTCCAAATGTTATAGACCAGAGCGCAAGAAATGACCACAGGGTTCAGATTGGAATTTAAATTGGTAAGTCTTTATTGCTGGCCAGGGCACACTCTCTGGCCTAGTCAAAACTAGGTTCAGAGTCTGGCCTCGAACATTAATAATACATTGTTTATATACCTTTCACTGCGAATATGTGACTGAGAATATGTGACTAAAAGCATATATTTCAGGACACTTTGGAACATCATGGTTAATGATTTTATCTCTCAGGTAGGTTGAGTCAACTGACGACCTCCCGATGTTTTCTGATTTAATTATATTTAACAAACAACAAAAAGCAAACAGAGTCATAGAAGGAGATAGCATCAGTTAGAATTAAAGAGAGTACATTTTTTCCTATATCTTGAACAAATCATCTTACAAAGTACATTCCCCTACTGCCTAAATAAGCATTGTAAAGTTTAACTATATGCAGCTGTGTTATAATATCAATTCCCCCACCACAGGTGACCTAGGACCTGCCTTAGGTCACTTATTTTAATTACCCAATTTACTGTATCAACAGAAGAGAGAGAAGATAGTCATTAATGCCACCAGTGAGCAAACACCATTCTTTCCTTGGCCCTAAAATGGACTTTAACCTCCCGCCCAAGTCTCCATCAATTATAATCTTTAAGCAAGCAGGTTTACATGAGTTAATTACTTTGTTTTTCAGTTTGCAAGGTACATTTAAGCAGTATGGCTGAACTTTAGTCAAGCAGTTGGAGTGGCCTGACTTCGGCCATTACACTACCTTGACCACTGATGAAAAGGAACGTGTCTGGGCTGCGGCCCAGGGTCACACAGACCAAGTTCACTTGACTGATGGCACCATGCCAGTCGGGGCAGAAGCAGTCCCCCGCTCCAAACCGGGATCGGACTATCAGCCTGACACTGGTCTTGGTAGAGATGGCCGAAAATGCTGGGACCAGATGCTAAATGCATACTGGCAGGCCTCCAGGCCATGGCACACTGTGCCGTTAATCATAGCAAACTTAAAGAAATAACTCAGAGGCCAGAAGAAAATCCAGCAGCATTTTTGAGCCGTCTCACTGATGCTGTAACCCAGTATACCTGCCTAGATCCTACTGACTCAGCAGGCACGGTGGTTTTGGCCACCCATTTCATTACACAGTCCTCTTCTGATATCCAGAGGAAGCTGAAAAAGGCAGACAAAGGTCCTCAGCCTCCCGTCGGTGACATGGCCTTTAAAGTCTTTAATTCCCAGGACGAGCAGGCTGAGGCCCAGCGGGAGGCCCGTGTCCACCAAAAGGCACACTTGCAAGCCCAGGCCTTGGTGGCAGCTCTGCGGCTGGCTGGGATCGGTACGCGGAACAACCAACCTGGGAGATCTACTGGACCTGGAAGCACACCTCCGGGCAAATGCTTTAAGTGTGGCAAAGAGAGCCACTGGGCTAAGCGCTGCCCACAACTGCGGCCGCCTCTAAACCATGCCTGGCGTGTGGTCAAGAGGGACACTGGAAAAGTCCCTCTGGTCCCAGAGCCAGGGGGCCAGCTCTTCCACTCAGAGACTTGCCAATGGAGGTTTTGGGTCTGGCTGCCGAAGACTGAGGGAGCCTCAACTCGGCAACCCTGGTCACCCTCGCTGAGCCCAGGGTAACCATCCAGGTAGCGGGTAAGGCAGTGTCCTTTTTGTTTGGTACGGGCTACCTACTCTGTCTTGCCTTCATTTTCCCGTCCCACCTATCCCTTCCCAAGTCTCCGTTATGAGAATTGATGGCCGACCGTCCCTACCTCGTACTGCCAGGCCCCTCACTTGCATCCTCGACAGCCGACCTATAACTCACTGTTTCTTCATCATGCCCACCTGTCCTACTCCTCTACTGGGACGGGACTTGCTAACTGAACGAGGCACCACCCTTCATTTTTCCTCCTTAACACAAGTAGCCCTCCAAAACAGACGAACCTTAGATCTCCTTATGGCAGACAAAGGGGGAGCTTGCATATTTCTTCAGGAGGAATGTTGCTACTATATTAATGAATCACGTTTGGTAGAAGAAAAGGACGTCTTTTTTGGTACAGGGACAGACGTGCTAACATTATCAGGCTGTTTTGATTGTGCCACTCTAGTGAATTGAACAATTTCAGAATTCTGAGGCAGTTCTCTAAAGGTCCTCATCATGAGGCAGATAGACTGAATCTCAGTAGCAAGTCACACAGCAAGGGATATGGACACCTGAAATGTTCTTTTCTTAACTCTTGAAAGGGCTTAGGATAAGTGTTTTGCATATTTTTTGCCAATTTCTCAACCTGTGCATTGATGTTAATAATTAATATACTAAAGTGTTTTGAGCTTCGTGGGGAGAGTTTGAGAATTATATAGACATGCTATTGTATACAAAAACAGCAGTAATAACTTCCACAATGTGTTCAACAATGTACTAGGTATTTGACACAGTATTGCAGATGCATAGCAATTCTAGGAAGTTGGCTTATTAATCCTAATCATACCGATTAAAAACTTGTGGGGTCAAAGAGGCTAAGAAATTTGCCCAAGTTTGTACAAGTGAGTCAAGGTGAAAGTGGCAGAGTTGTACCTGTATGAAAATTGGATTTCAACTTTGTGCTTACCAGCTTTGGGGGTAATATGAAACCAGGGTCAAATCCTCACCAAGAGGTATGTTGTTTTTCACTTACGCGTCTGCCCTTTTCTACAGTTACTAGAAAGTTTCCTGGTTCTACAAATATAAATTTCTCTGTTGCTTTTCCTCAGAACCCTCATGGTTACAAGTGCTTCTTCTCCTTATAACATTAGACATGAATATCTGTATTCCTGTTTTTGTTTTTCTAAAAAATAGAAGAGGAAATGGATAAACACTCACAACATGTTTGTATCCACAAATGAAGTTGAACTGAAACTGGTAATAAAATTGGCCTCTCGAATGTTGTTTCCATTTGCTAGTGCTGCACCTAATGACTGACAATTTCCTCATCTTTATTCTCAAACAGGCTCAATGGCATTGGTGTTCTGAGCATTGTATGAAAGAAAGATAAGCCAGGAATTTGCTTTATTTGATTGTCAAACCGATTTTACAAGATTGGCGATTTGTATTCACACTTTGATATTCTTTGGGAACTCATCAGGGGCCTCAGTTACACCAAACAGGGTGGTAATAAAAAAACAAAGAACCATTAACCGTCTACTGTTATCACCAGATGGCCCCAACATCCTATACAACAAACTGGAACTCTGTTGGTTGAATTTTTAAAGTCACCCTTGAAACTTTCTCCTTAGGTTTATTTTTTGTGATTTCTCTCTTTTTTTTGTTTTTACTTATACCAAACTTTTTGAAAAAAGAAATCTCATCACTGTTTAATCAGAATATTTTCCCAACTCCATCTACCCCTACAGGCCTACATCCCTGATGAATCAAATTGGTCAAAGCCATCCCACCTCTGGAGCCTGTCTTTGAGCCCTCCAGAGTGCAAGGCTGCTTTTCAGGAAGAGAGAAAAGTTGATATCGGAAGCTCTTGGCGTATATGAGAAGGACAGTTGTTCCATATGCGAAGAGATAACCACCCCCCGCCTCTCCTCTTTTGCTCTTGTACTACTTTGTTTGCTGGAGTACACAGCAACAAGAACCTCCAAGAAGAGAGGGACCTGGCATGTTATCCGCCACCTTATTTCTGGTACATGGAACAGTGCCTGACAACTGACAGATGCTCATTAAATATTTATTAAATAAATGAAAAGTCATATTGAATATGGGAGCTATTGGAATTTTGAATATCCAAAATGGAAAGTCGTGAGTCTCCATTCCTCAAGATCACAAAATCATAAGTGTTCAGTATGATTACAAAAGGTTCACATTGCCTCCTCTGTCCTTCTCCATAGCTAAAAATCTTTTCCTATAAATGTTTCTGGTCACAAAATTATATGTGTATATTTTTCATCATTGGGACATTACTATCCAGGCATCTTGGCTACTGAAGGCTTATCTTTTCCACATTCAACAAAGTAGTTTTAGATAGAACAGCAGAAAGGTTAAAAAAGAGATCTAAAACTTCAGTAGGTAACAGATGATATATATAAGACAAAACAGATGGGACACAACCAGAAAAAGAAAATTATGCCCAATACTATTGATTAATTTACAATATGACATTATAGTAGTTTCTAATTTATTGTATAATTTTTTTCTAGTTTAAAACAAGAATGTGATAGTATTTCTAAAATGTCCCATCCTAATCCTCAGACTGTGAACCTGATGAAATATCATGCCCATGAATGTGTTACATTACATGGCAAAAGGGGTTTTGTAACAATTTGATGCAATTAAGGTTACTAATCAGTTGACCTTAAAATAAAGAGATTATCCTCGATTATCCCAATTGGTCTAACATAATCACATGTGTCCTAAAAAGCTGGGAGCAGGATCATAGGGAGAAATCGGAGAGGTTCAAAACATATAAAGGACTTGACTTGCCCTTGCTGGTTTGAAGAGGGGGGGCCATTTGAAAAGGAATTCAAGTGGCCTTTAGCAGGTAACAGCAGCCCCCAGCCAGCAAGGGGAGAGGGACCCCAGGTGCCAGTCCCACAGCGGCAAGGAACTGAATTTGGGCAACAACCAAACGAGATCGAAAGTGAAATCTTCCCAGAGATATCTTGACTTCAGCTTTGCAACACCCTGAACATAGAACCCAGTCAAGCCTGCCTGGACTTTTGATCTACAGAAACTGTGAAATAATAAATTTGTGTTGTTTTAAGTCTCTAACTGTGTGGTACTTTTTACAGCAACAATAGAAAACTAATAAAGGGACAATGGAGTATCTGCCTTCACATTGTTAAAAATAAATATTTATAAAGGGTTTAAACATAAGAATAAAGTTTGATTTGCAACATATTTTTTAATATTCAAACCATGAAGCATTCTCTACAGTTGTCTAATGAATGGGGGGCTGGCAAGGGTGGGGAGGATAATCTGGCTGAGGCGTATGCTAAAAACTAGCACCTAACCTTACCCAGGGAAAGCAAGTTACTCAGTCAACCAGCATTTATTGTTTACCTGCTATCCACAAAGCATCAAACTGAGCAATGAAGATAGGGATTAATCAAATAGGGTCCTAGTTATAGATCCTGTAATGTAGTAGAAAAAGAAAATAAAATGTGAGAAATGCTATAAATTTTATAGGTAAGAATGCCAGGGTGGGATATCAAAGATCTGAAGATAATCGAAGTAGGATAGTTCAATTAATTGTCAAGTCCTTTCCATTATTTTTCTTTAGTATCAGTACAATCTACCACTTATTTTCCCCTCCTTCTATCCATGTTACCTGGATCAGACCAAGACCATCTTGCCTAGATTTATGCCACAGCCTTTTAACCAAACCTCCTGACAGCACTCTCAAAATCACCCAATTCATTATCTTCTCAGCAACTAGAGTGATATATCTAGAATATGACTCTAATCTTTTCAGTCTTCAGTATAATATTTTTCAGTAGATTCTCATTACCTTTATACGATTTCCAAATTCTTTAAAATGGCTCATGTGGCCTTCATGACCTGGTCCCTGCCTCCTGTCCTGGCACATTTCTTACAATACACACGTTAACCCCTCTGCTCCAATCACATCAAACTTCCTGAAGTTATCCGAAGATCAATGTTCTCCCTCCTTTGCATGTTGGTATATACTGCTCCCTCTTGCTGAAACTCTCACCCTTGGCCTCATCCCACCTAGGTAGCTCCTAATCATCCCTCAAGGCTGTTTAGAAAGAAGTAAGGTTCTCTTTGACCCTATAGGCACAGGATTGAGTACTTTCTATGTGTGGAATTTATATCCTGAATTGTGTTTGCCTACCACTTGTGTTTCTTCTCCACCACGCTATAATATCCTTGTGGACAGATGCTTTTCTCTTCTTTGTATCTCAAGAATCAGAGTGGTAGGTAATTGGTAAAGCCATGTATACTGATTGGTGTTCTGGAAGCTAATGAGAGAAAAACCTCAAAAAGTCAGAAGTAGTCAATAGTGTTAAAAGATGAGACAATGTTGAAAATTAGAAATGGGTCATTTGGCCTGGTTTTGGCTGATGGTCCACTGGATCTAGCATTAGGAGGTCACTGGTAGTCTTAGCCAGACCAGCTTCAGTGGGATGAGAAGTGAGTAGGAGCTGAGGAACTAGAGACCATCATTTTGTAGAGACAGAAAAAATGTACCACAAAGCATAGTTTTCAAAGTGCTATGTGGTTCAGGAAAATGTCTGAAACATCATTCCCCGGCAGAAAGGGTCAGACTTTGGCCCAGCAAGTCAGGTTGGGACCAAGTTTAAATGAGGAGTATGTGAAAGCTACAATCAGGGAAACACACACAACCTGAAATTGAGTACCCAGAGACAGCTCTCTGAAAGCAGATGGAAAAAAAACGAACAGGCACTAGAGAACAGAGATGATGAGTAAAGGGCAAGAGCTCCCAGGTGACACCTGGAACAGGTGTGGCCTTCTTGCAGGGTGAATAGGAAGGGAGAGGGGAGGTGAAGAGAGTTGGCTACACACAAGGGGCCAAAGGTAGATAAGAAAGTGGGGAGGAGGTGAAGGCAGTAGATGGTGAAGACTAGACTTGACCATGTTTGTAGACTGAAAAGAGGGAGCCAGAGAAGAAGGAAGGAAAGACATTTACATCTACAGAAGAGGCCAGAGGAGATAGAATTCAGCGAACCCAAAAAGTGAATATTGGAATGCAGGAAAATCCCTACTGTAAGACTGAGGGATAAATACTAAAAGACATGCGCTTCTGTAGGTGAGTCTGGGGGCAAGTCCAAGGAGACTACTCGAAGCTGCTATATTCACTGCAAATTATGAAGCAAGGCTGAGAATGGGGGGGAAGAGAAGAATGGCATGAGTTTAAAGGTTTCAAACAGCTGTCTCAAAAGGAACCCTAAAGGGAGTCCACCAGCGACAAGTGAGAGGATTGCCAAGCTGTATTGAGAGCCCAGCTGAAGTTAGATAATTAAAGAATAATGATTATTTTCCTGAATCTTAATTTCCATACACATACAGAAAATGTTGTCCTGCTTGCATATGTTCCTACTTCCACAAAAGAAAGAAACTGAGTTTTGAAAGAAAAAAAAAAAAACCAATTGAATTTTTAAAATACATTCTGTATTTACATGGTTTTGTAAGTATCAGTGGTTTATTTCCAAATTTTGGAAAGTCAAATATTTTTGTAAATCACAACCACATATGTTTAATGCTTGTGTGTGTCTCTACCTTTTCACATTTTGTTTAAAAAAATTACAGGTGGTGGGGGGAAACATCAGCCAGCAGGGTTTTGTGGATCACACAGCCCCATGCAATTAAGGCACCATTGTTAATTTTCAAATTGTCATAATCCATTTGAGAATTTAAGACAATTCAAAAAACAATTATGACTGAACGAAAAGTGAATTGGGCAATCAAGTGAGATGAAATTCAGCCCAGAGAAACAAAACGTTGAGAGAAAAAAAAACCCTAGAATACGGGAAGAATGAAAGGCATATGGAAGTGACTGATTGTGCGGGATGGTCTTTAAGGGCCGAGGTTACTTGACGAGAAGGTGGTAGGGGTTTGTTTTACACTGAATGAGATTTAGCTGTTTTGCTAAGTGCAGCAGATTTGGCTTTTTCATTTTTAAGTTGCACAGTAAAAATGTTGAGGCCTACCCAGATGCACGTAGATATGGCTGTATGGTGTTTACCTAAGACTATCGTATAGCAGCAAATAAACAAAAGTCCCCACAGACATTAAGGAGCAGCTTGCTGCAAAACAGAATTCCGATTGCTTATTCTGTTTCTATAAAGAAAGATTAATTTGTGATGCATCTAAATGAATGATTTTACCCAAAATCAGCAAGTTCAGATTATCACGTTTTCATATCTTTAATTTTTGAACCCGAAATTAGTGTAGGTAGGAGGATCATCCTCATCAAACAACCTCAAGACACCCTGGCATGCTCCATGAAGGGCCACGTTAATGTGTCCTGAATGAATTTTTAAAAGCTCTTGCTTCCTGAAATCTTACATTCCACTCAAGCAGACAGGCCCATGCAAAGGCGTCAAATATTACTACATGATGGCTCCTGTCATTTTAAATTCTTCTTGCTAAACCTTTACTCTCCTCCAAGCCATTTCCTCTTTTTCCAATCATCATTCTATGCCTTTTTAAAGGCACCAGCCAAGATTCATCTCCAGTGTGCCACTTTCCTTGATAAATCACATCCCATCATGATCGTTCTCATGGCTTGAAGTTTCTCTGAACTAATTCATTCATTCACTTACTCATTCATGCATCGTTGTGTACCTACCACGTGAGACCTCCATAGCGTCAAGTTCAGGGTCCTCCATGCAATCAAAGTGCATTTATTCTATGCCTGCTTAGGGCCCTGGACCTTCGCTAGGCACCATAAAGTTTACAGGAAGGAGTATATGTAATTATTTCCTTCTTTCAAAAAGACTTAAAGCAACTGGCTGTCAAAACCAAACTATAGTACAGTAACATTGACACACAAAATAAAAGGAAAAAAAGTCAAGTTAATAAAAGAGAAGGAGAAAATTATATCAAAACTCTCTGCCGAGCTTCTAGCAGTTACAAAAGGGAAATTAAATGGATCACGAAGCTCTCATTCTCTAGTAAAAGAAATGCTATTACTAAAAAAAGATTGTAAGTTGAGCAAGGATGACAAAAACATGACAGTGCTGGTACTGCTGATGACACAGCCTCAGAGTCACTCCTTCCACAGCATTCCAGTGAGCAACTACTAATTCATCAGAGTTGCCACTCAAAGCAAAGTCTTCTCATTATCTCTCGTATAAATGATATTCTTTTCCCTCAAGAAGTTTGTCATTTAAAAATAATAATAATGCATGCATACTTATAAAACTTGGAGAAAAATCTTAGAGCTAAATTGTGTGGTGATAATTAATTAACTCTTTCTTATGCTTCTTTGTACGCTCGATAGCAGTGAGTATACTTCTTGCCCATGATAGACACAGAGAAGAAACCTTTGCCTGTTAACTTATAATGCAATACGATTTTAGAGACAGAAGACCCTGGTTGTCAGAAATCTGCCTTTCAGAGAAGACGCTGAAACTGAGCCCTAAAAAATGAGTGTTTGCTGAGTGAGTGAACTAAGGTCTTGAATCAGTTAACCTTTTGGAAGAGTTTTGTTTTGTTTTGTTTTGGATCATAATAACTAAACCTTGAATCTATACCCTCGATAGTGAGTTCTCCATCTAAGGTGCATTTTCCCAATAATCCTTTGTGCATTTTATACTAAACTCTGCATTATTCTGCTTTCAGACTTTAATACGTTAAAAACCCATAGCTATCAATTTTATTAGCCACCAACTCAGAAAGTTAAGGGCACTTTGTTGATGCTCTCAACTTTGTCTTCCTGAGATCCTAACGGGTTTTGTGCCATCCAGGGAAGTAGAGATTTCTTATAAAGTTAAGAATTCAAGGAGCAAAAGCCCATTTTAATTGCATCAATAATCCACTCAACAGCACCTATTAGATTTGTCTGTTTATTCATCCTTCAGTTTTCATGAAAAAAGGAAAAACTCATTCTCATTTCCCTCCTGTTGCTGGTAGTTAGAGGTTGCAATGTGCAAAGGCCTATATGCTGTAGACTCCCTCCTAAATCAGTAAGTGCTCAAAATTGTGTGCAAAATATGAATAAAATATTGATTTCATTAAAAATGTTAAGGACTACTTAATTCAAAAACATTTTATATGTTTGCATATTTATTTCTAAATTTGCATATTTGTTTGCATATAACATGTAAAGATGAATGTTAATTATACTTTAAAATCATTTATAAATTGTAACTAAGAATGTTGTATGAATTTTTAAAACTGCCAAATTCTCAAGTACCACTAATTATAAAGTGTCATGTAAAGTACACTGGAGCAGACTTCACATTGAAAAAATATTGAGATCTTGGCAAATAGAAAAGCAACGTTATTAACTGTGCTTGCTGATTAAACGATACCTCAGGCAAGTGAAACTTCAGTGACACTCTACGCTTTTCCAACGCATTCATTTACCTCCACTGAATTGCGACGAAAAACTCGTGCTCCTAACCAGAAAAATGTTTTACCTGATGCCTCCACATTATCTCATGTTTAAATGTGAGCTTCTGAGGACTGTTCCATATCTTAGTTGTATGTACTCTGAAAATGACAAAGAGTAAGTAAATAGGAATCATAATAAGCAGTAAGGCTACTTCCGCAGCACCCTGTGTCAAATGAGGTGAGCTGCGAAGATTTGACTGCGCACTAATTGGATTTGTAAAATGATTCAGAGTAATTTAAAAAGCATTTACACAGGTCAGATCTGAACTGGTTTCCAAAAAGAACCATAGAGAAGAACGAAACGTCCAAGTAATTATACTGGACGTGCAGATCTGACACTGTATCTATTAAATTGGGCATGAAATTGGACTTTTTAAAAGTACAGTAGGTCTTACACTATAAATCTCTAGACAATTTTCTGTATTTTTGATAAAATGTTTAATTATCCTGAGCACAGAGATGCTATGGAAAGGAACTATTGCTCACGTATCACTTTTCCTAAATTAGCAACTCCTGTAAGCCAATTTCTTTTCAGAATTTTTTAAAGAGTTGCGGTATATTGAAAACTGGCTGACTCGGCTTCAGCTTATTCCAGTGGCTACACTCTTGCCAACAGAGCGAGACATGGGTACCACTTTCTCCCACGCTACCACCATGCCCCTGCCTCTATTAGTTTAGGGTTGATTTGTAAACGTCTTCCTGCAAAAAATAATTAATGCTAAATTATTCCATGTTGTTATATTATCAGTGTCCTATCTGAATCCATACTAATATAATTAGAGATAAAGTCGACACTGAAATAACAAGTAGCTCTTAAAGTTCCGTGCATGTTAAGTAGCATTTACTGTGCTGGCAGAACAGAACTTAGATCTCGAAAATAATTTGATATTAAAAGACAAAAGTAAACAAATTAGATTGTAAGTTTGTTTTTCCCCCCTGGGTATTAATCAGCCCTGGTAAACCCTGTATTGTACTCTTCAAATCTGCATTAATCAGAATTTAGGTTGTGAAAGGCAAAAGGAAAAAAATTGTCTCCCTCTGGTGGGGAATATAACAAGTTTTTCTTTTTCTTTTTTCTCCTGCCGTCAATTTCAGCTAAGTTTCCTGATGCTCTAAAAAAAATCCTTAAATAACCAGATTTTATCAACTTTTGAAAAGATTTTATTATCTTTTGAACATGGCCAACATTCAGAAAATCCAGATTCAAAAATGGTTTTTGCTTCTTTCACTTTTTTTTTTTAATAAAATAACAGGATAAAAGAAGGAAAACGGAAGGAAAGCTCTGTATTCACATGAAATACTTAGCTTCTATACAGGTTGGGGGTCTAAAGTTCACTTTAGAATTTACAGTTTTGAACTTAACACCTCTGAGTAACAATTTCAGAGAGGAAGTTCCTCGAAGACCCCTCCCCTCCCTTCACGTCTGTCAAGAGTTCCTTGGCCTCTCTCCTTCCCTTGTGATCCTGAAACACTTGCCCGTAGCCTTCATTGTATCACCTGTTCCCTTGCATTGAGATTTTTGTTTGTATGTCAGTATCTTCAGTAAGAGTATGAGCTCCTCAGAGATGGAGATCATGCCTTATGCATCTCCAAGTTACCAGTGTTTAATTTGTTATTCAATACAAAGCAGAACTTACCTCGGTACCAGGAAGTGTGCAAAGCTGGGGACACATAACCATGGAGAAGATACACCTGTTCCCTGCCTTCATGAAACTGTAATCTAATGAGAAATAATAGATTGCTCTGGAGTACATTTTAGTGTAGAAACAGTATATTGAATACTTGCTATTAATGCTAACCACAAAAGTCTATGCAATCCATATTGGTAGTTGAAATGAATTAAAATTTCTTTTTTAGTGGCTTCATCCCTTACACGTTCTAGAGGGCTATTCTCATTGTGATGTGTGGAAAGAATTTTGAACTAGACATTTGCATGTCTGGATCCATTCATTTAACAAACATTTCCTGACGCCTGCTATGTGTCAGACATTGTACTAAGCCATGGAAACACATTCGGGTCAGGAAAGCCAGGTAATAAATAAGTAAATGAATGTTTAAAAGTTGAGTATAGCTTTGTGCTATGAAGAAAAAAAATAAGGTGACAGAGGATGGGGTGGATCAATCGGTATTTGAGCAGGAGATTTTATACTCAATGGGGTTATTGAGGAGAGTTTAATAAAGAGACTATTTAAAAGCTGTGGACAGCATGAAGGTAAACCAATAAGGAAAAGTAAAGCACTTTGGAACTAGTAAAAACGGGGATCCATTACTAACCCTCAGTCTGAATGGAAAGAAAAGCAGTTTCTAGAACCCAAAGAAAAAAACCATAGCTGAAGGAAAGGGCCTTTCAGCAGGAACTGTGGCTTTCGGTAGCAAACACAGCCACCAGTGATCTGTAGTCTAGGCCTTCAAGGTAACAATTCACTGATCTCCCTCTCCTCCTGCCTGCCAGTTCCCTGGCAAGTGTCTCATTGGCCAAACCCAACCAGAAGCCAGAGGGCCGTGGAGCCTTCTGTTGTTAACCCTAAATGTTAGTTTGCAGTGCAGGCACAAAAAATGTCTAGAGGGGAAAATGGATAACATCTTTATGGAGAGTCATTGGGTCATCCAATGCTGGAAGAGCTGACATTGCAGCTAAAACCTGGATAGATTTCAAAAAATGAAGGCCACAGCAAGTAGAGGTTTTGAGACAGGAAAAATCTTGGTGGCCTAAATCTAGAACTAACTGGATACGTGATGTATAACTCACTTCACATTTTGGGCCACATTAGTAAAATGGATAGGTTGGACTATGATGATCTCTAAGCTCTCTTTCATCTTGAACCACTTGGGATTCTTTCTGAATTTCATGATTCTGCTTCCTCGTGACTGAGGCATCCTCCCACAATGCTTCAATGGTATGAGTGTCAATTGAATGTTTATAAATTAGGATCTGCCTAGATTTTCTGACAGTTGACAGTCCCAGAAGTAAGGAAACAAGGAAATTTTTTTAAAAAACTGTCTATTCTTATCTTATCCTTGGAGTCCGCAGCAAAATCTTTGGTCTAGGTAAGAAAGCAGATTAAGAGACCTGGCTCATGTCACACCCAAAGCTGCCATGTCTTCATGGAAAATAGTTTGATTAAAATGACCCCAAACACATGGTTTACTCCCCTGGAATATTTCACCAAAGAGTTTTTCCATTTTCAATCAAAATTCTTTATAAAGCACATTTTAAAATTAGCAAAAAAAAAAAAAAAAATCAAATGACATGGGTTATCTTGTTCTTGCAGCTAATACACATTAGGGCTTATTGTGACAGTCACAAGTGAAGTACACTAAATTAAATTATTATTTCCATCTTGCTGACTCATTGAGTGGGAACAAGTTCACGTACCCACTCTGATGGGCTGGGATACAAGACTGTATCACTGCAAAAATATAAATTATAGTATTTATGTACCAACTGCATGAAAACTTTTTTTTTTTTTTACTTTTTTCTTGTTTTCATGGAAACTGTTCCATACCTGGAAATCTATGTAATGGGTCAGAATGCAATGGTAGAAAGGGTAGATGTTTGTCAACCCAAAATGTATTAATTCATTCACTTATTCGTTCATTCAGTATTGACTTACTGAACGCCAGTCACCAATGTCTGGGTGTTAAATGGTAAAGAAGAGCCCGTACCAGTCCTGGTGAGTCTTCGTGAAGGTATCCATCTAGTAGGAGCTGCTGCCACCAGGTGTCACTAACTCCACCCCTTAACAATCAGCCTCTGTGGGTATGGGAACACATTTTTAACATTAAAAATGGTCATATTCACCACATTTTTAAAAAATTGATACTTTTGTGTCTTTTAATTAAAAAAACATAATGACACAAGTGATTGTAAATCCAGTATCCTTTTGATGAATTTCTATTTATTTATCATAACAATCTCTACATATAGTTGAAAGGGCGTAATGCGTTCATTCGGGAGACACTACTTTGCTCACTGACAAAATATGGTGTGCATATGGAACTGTGGGCCTCTTGCCGTGGAGCCTGACCCTTCCGCTGGGCATCTACAGACTTCAGGGACAGAAGCACTGTGCTGAAGCCTGCGATGACCTGAAGCTGGCTGGGATCTCCCCGTTCCCAAGGCACTTGCTGTACTGTGCCCCACTAACAACCCCATGTTCATACAGTGTTACCCTCGGTGTCAGTCTCAAGTGATGCCACCTTCCTGTCCCTAAAATCTCACAGTTTGTTTGAAAACAGTTTCCATATGTTTCAGTTACAGCCTCTTCCACGTCCCACCACCTTTTGCCTCAGACACAGCTGCATGGGGGCAGGAGGAAAGCTGGACCCTTCAAGAAAGTCTCATCCTCCTACCACAAGGATGATGTCTTTTGGACAAAGCATGTGGTTCTGATTCTGTATCTTACCCAACCTCATCCTTGCCCTCAAAAGGGACTTCTCCATCTCTCAGTTCAATGTGCTCCTACCGAGCTCCCCTCACTAGCATGACAGATGTGCCCAGAAATGTCCAAATCCCAAAAGAAAACACAGCTTTACCTGATGCTAGGATATTCCACCATGCTGGACGACAGTAACAAGTGTCAAATAGATGTATGACCACTATGCTGCGAGAAGAGAGAGAAGGTGATGCTAATTCTGACGGGAGAAGAGTACCCAGAAAGTGAATTTGACTTGGATTTTGAAGATTACGTGTACTTTTAACCCTTGGTGGAGAAGGAGAAGTCATCCAGGGGAATCTCTTCTAAGGGAAAAATGAGGCTAGGAGGAATCTGGAACGTAACAAGTGGTCTAAGGACTGGGATTTTTTTATTAGTCAGTAATTACTGGTTGAAGCAGGTTGTGAAGCTGGTGTTGACCGCTGCTTGGTAGACAGAGAGGCACACACCAGTTAGGGAAAACAGCATCCTCCCAGCACAGATGGAAGAAGAAAAAGCTAAACGCGACAATGAAGACAGAACCCAAGCAGAAGTGATCTTTTCCCCCTCCAGTCCCTTTGGTACTTTTCATTCTACTCACATGGTCCTTATCACAGATTACCTCGCCATCAGTCCTTTATGTTCCTGTCTTTTTTCCTCTACTGGAATGTAATTAAATTCACCCACGGGGCAGCAGTGTGACAGAGTGGAAATAGCGGAGGATTTGTAACCAGACAATCATGTTCAAATCCACGTATGTGACCTCAGACAAGTCTCTCAACCTCGTTTAGCCTCTGTTCTTTATAAAATCTGGATGACAATGCATATTTATGACAAAGGGACCAAACAACTCTCAGGGTTCTTTTTAAGATTAAACGAACTAAGTAAGACATATGAAATTTAGCATACTGTCGACACATAATAAATATGTTTCTTCCCCAATCTCACCTCCCTGTTACTTCCTTAATATTTATCCTCACATCTTTCAGATAGTTGGTGCTCAGTTTGGGTTGAGTGCAGAGTACTTGCATTGCAGCACTGCATTTCAGATCACCCAGATTGTACTGCTTGCATAATTGGTACTGGTTTGTAGTCTACAGGAAATTTACTCCAAAAGTTATCTATGAATCATCTTCAATGACTGGCACTGATAGGGCCTGGGACCCTAAAGTATTGATATGTCCAACATGGGCCCTGCTCTCAAGAAGTTCCAAGTTTAGTGGAATTATTTCTTCGGCGATTCATCCCTGTGGAGGGACCTTTAAAGAAATGATCCAATGGTATGGTGAGTGGGGCCAATAAACATGAGAAATCCAAGAATATATTTTTAGAGCTAGGTAACTCCTTCGCGAGAATGCTTTGTAATGTTATGAGGGCTTTAGGCAAAAACAAATATCACAGTTAAAATCAAGAACCTTATGAGGAGAAAATATCTGGGGAGAAAAAGTTTTATTTTATGCTCACCAAATTGTGTTTGCTCTTATTAGTGGATTGTTCCATTAAGTGTGATATGGATGAATAGATTTAAAACTAGTTCAAGGGTATAACAATTCCACTTACACACTTTCATATAATCTCAGCAGCTGGGAAATGACAGGTCGTGATCCAAGGTGAGATGATTGAAGGCAGCACCACGCAAGCTAGACACTTAGAGGAAAGAAGCCCGGGGATGAACCGCTCAGGCAGTGGCCACAAGTCCTCTCCTAAGGACAGAATGTCCCACCAGTATAAAAAGAGCAGTCCTCAGGCAGTAATTATGGACAAATACAGTAATCCAAAGATGCAAAATAGCACGAAGAGATAAGAAAACTCAAGCACACCTTAGATGATTATGACTAAAGAGACTGTCTAATTAGAATTGAATTGCAGTGGCTCAAAAATAAATTGTAAGTAGGAAAGCTTAGGGAGAAACCCTGTCCCTAATCACACTGTCACCATCACTAAGCCCCACCCTCTCTCCTTTACTCCACTCTCCAGGGTCTCGAGCCACTCCTTCATCTGCAAGGAGAGAGTATTTAGCAAACCTCTCGTATTGTCCAGGCTGTGTGCAAGGCACTTCACACACAGTATGTATTTCATATTACAATTACCCTAAGAATTAAATGCTGTTATTAGCCCCATTTTACAGGTGAAAAAATCAAGGCTTAGAAAAAGTAAGGACCTGCCCAGATTCACACACAACTAAGTGGAAGAGCTGGAATGTGAACTCGGGTCTGTCTGATGACAGAGTCTGTTCAAGTTTAATACGTTAATTCTCTACCTCTAACAGGTTTTTATATTTGTAAATTTACAAGTGTTTAATTTTAATTTATTAGGTGCTCTTGAAAATGAAAAATCCTTTTAAACTCAAGGAAATACATTTCTAATGGTAAGATTTTCAAGAGAGGTGCAGCGATAACTGGAAGCCAGGGAGACAAAATGAGCAATAGAAAATCATCCTGGTTGAACTCGAATTGTATCCTACAGGTGGCTAATGTGGCCAAGTCACAGGGCCAGATGTGAGGAAGAAAGAAAATGTTTTTGCATTTGCAATAGAGCTTCAAAGTGGTGTGGTTGAAGAAGAATGGTAAGGTCAGACAAAAACTGTCTCCAACTTAACCTCAGGAAATGGGAAAAGAACGGGAATAAACTCCAGAAGGGGATTAAGAACTGGATATACTGGTGCTGGGCTTCCCTCCCCCCTAAAATACATCCTATGACTTTACTATTCATGAGTATAAAGGTTTTCTACGTTACATCCAGTTTGAAAAAAATAAAGCAATTGACCATCTCCTGTTCACCATTTTAATGTTGAGCTATTATAATCTCACATTCCAGTGGCCTTCTAACTGCATGGTTATAGTCTCCTTACGCTTACTCTGAAATTGTTTTTCCATTGTTATCTTACATTATAGTCGCACCGTAATGTCATGTTTAAAGGTTCCCCATACACTTGTAATGAAATCGTTTTGCAGTTCAGAATGGCATCATATTGGCACTTTAAGCAGGGTATCCATCACCCTGTATTGATGGTTTTCACAACAAAACACCCTATTTTAGTGACTGTGAAAGTAAATAGCTGTTGCCAGTAATCTGTTCTTCCATTTCAAACTTAAATGATCTCATCTGTTTTATTTTACCTTGCAATTTTCACACCCACTGTGGTATGGGCCAAATTTATACTGGTTGCTTTCAGATGAGGACTGTCATTCCATTGGCTCATAAATGTTTATATGGCAAGCCACTTATCTGTTTTGGTTTGGCCTTTGGGAGACAGATAATTTCTTACAGTCTGATAATCAGTACACTTTGGCCACTCCATTTGTAAGGCTAAGGCAGATAAGTCTTCTGCTAATTAAAATCCAGCGGCAAATTATTTGGGAAATGTTTTCAAATCAAACAAACTGAATATCTAAAAGTAATGTGCATAACTAGTAAAATTTCCTAACACACCAACACTGAAGAAAGAATTCTACTTCCAAATGGCCACACAGGAAAAATTTGAGTGGTGTTTTAAGGCAAAATTTAGTGAACGACAAGAAATTTAGGCAAAATAAGTGTTGGATTATTATAATTACTACAAAGAATCAAACACTTTTATTGAATTTTTTAAAAGTACCTTCATCACTGTTTGGTTCGAATCTGCACTTGAGAAATGAAATGTTGCCCAACCCAAGTCCAGTCCAAACTCAGTCACACTTGGAAGTCAGCCAGGGCAGGCTCAGGTCTCCTGATAATAGGCTTCACTTTTGAGATCTTTCTATTCTCTGCTGTTCAAAGAGCTGCTACTGCTTCCGACACAAGCCCTCCACAGCTGTTTGACAGTTCTTCACAGGTCCAGCTAGAAGTTGGAGGAGCAAAAAGAGAATAAAAGTGATAAATTCTTACAAGAAAAGGTTTCTGCTAGCATTTCCAAACTCAAATTTGCCATTCTGTTGGAGCTGGGAGCAAAGCTTCAGATGAGCCTTTATTTTATATAAACGCACTTCTCTGTCTTTGGGAGTTAACACAGATAATGAGGGTGATGTAACCAGCACATCAGTTGCATCTAAGTGTTAAATACCAGAAACCCACTCGATTTAGGTGTTTGTGATTGAGCTAATGCCTGAATATACGTTCCGTCAGGAAGCAAGTGCAAAGAGCTGCAGCAATGACTTTGGTTCTTGGGAAACTCAGGGGGTGCCCAAGAAGTGATAATAAATTCTTTAAAATCCCCCCAAAATTTGAATTTACTTTATTTAAAAACCAAATATATGTTTTCCACACACAAAAAACAAAGTACGGTATGAGTTGAAACCAAACTAAATATGAGACCGGATTATGGGTATGGGTAGGGTCACTCTACCCACCACAATCTGCGAGTGTGTCTACAGCCACTTACATGGACACTTTTCCTCCAGTCTCAGAAGGAGGTAAGGTTTCCTCCATTCAGGACCCATCTCCCTCCTGTGGGACCTCATTTAATCGGTTGATCTCTCTCACATCTATCTCAACTCAGTCTCTCCATCTCTCTGCTGTCACCTCTTCAGCCTATAAACATCTTCGAGCTACTCTCACCATCTGAAAGAAAAAATTCTCCCTTGGCTCTGTATCTCCCTTGACCCCATATATGCCCCAAAGCATGGCCCAGCCTCTCTCCTCTCCCCCCGCCACATCTCCAGGTAAACTTTCCAAAAATCAGCATCCATTCATTCCCATTACCAGCTCCATGGCAATGTCCTCTACATCCCCTTTTCTACTGTCCTTGTTTCAGTGGTTATCTTTCTGTATCTCGCCACTATGCTGAATTCTCTTAATTACTTCCTCCTTAATGAAACTCTATTCTTCCTTGAATTCAGTTCAGCCATCCTCCCCCAATTCTCTCCAATCCACTCTGACTATTCTTTCTGTCCTTTTGACCTGGGCTCCTCTTCCTCGGCCGCTTCAGTGGTATCTCTTCACTCTCTAAATGCCATTCCTCCTCTGCCCTTACGTGACGTCTTCCATCCTTGTGGCTCTAACTACCACATAAAAGTGGATGTGTCCTTTGCCTCCGGCTCTGACTTCTCCCCTGAGATTTATATTCGTACATATAACTGCCCACTGAACAACTCTACCTGAATGTCCTGCAGACATCACAAACTTACCATGTCCAAAATGGCATTTATCATCGCCCAGATCCATCTCTTCCTGTTGTATTCTCTTTCTAAATGGTATCACTGCTATTCCCTGACACACCCAAACTGGGCATTTAGGAATCATCCTTGACTGCCTACTTCATTCTCTACATTAACCAAGCATTTCGGACCTAGTCAATTACGTTTTACTGAATATCATGCCCTCCTTTCTAGCCCTCCTGCCTCTCCCTTAAAGCCCTCCTAATCCAAAGCTAGGGCAAGAGCATTCTCTGTAACTGTCTCCCTTTATTTAGCCTTGCTGCTCTCAGCCTTCCACAAAACCACCAGAGTGATGCGCCTAAAAGTCTAACTATGTCATTCCCCTCCTTAGAAACCCTTTAATTGTTTCTCCCAGCAATTTTCCAGGCTCCTTCACATTTCATACTGTGACTTAAAGAGCTCTCTGCTCCAGTTGATCTCTCCAGCTTCATCTCTCACTTCTCTCTAACTCATGTTTTATGATCTAGAAACACTTTGAAATTTCTCACAAATACCACGTTGCTTCACGTACCCATGACTTCAGCTGGACTTAAGGGAAGATCCCTAGGGTTCTTTCTGTGGGTTGACTTTGATCTACAAATCAAGCAGTGGGTATCTGTTGGGCTCTGTCAGATTACACGCTCAAGTGACCGCAGTTAAAGGGGCTTGATTGTCACAGGGAAGTGAGAGACAGGAAATCATATAAAGGCAACATAGAGCCAGGCCTAAGGGAGCACTGGAGTATCATTCTAGATAGAACAGTAACTCTAGCAGGGCACGGGTAGGAGGAAGCCCTCCACTGCCACTCATAGTCCCCCTCCAGAGGAAGTACCTATTCATGGCTCAATTGTTTCCCATCACAGTGGTCCAGGCGTTCACAGTGGTCCTGTTTTACTTGTTTTGCCACAACCAGTTTGTTTACTGTCATCATATTATGGCTTCTCTTTACTCTTCTTTCTAGCTCATGGATGTTTATTGTCTTTCTTCTGTATGTCTTTCTGTTTTCCTTCCCTCTTGCCTTATCACTTTCTGTATGACCAGAATTTACACTTCCCGTAAGACAGGATCAGATGACTGGCCAGACATCATTTGTATAGGTGGTGTAGGTATCTCTATGACTAACATTGTCCCTTTAACCATTTCATAGGCCACTTTGGGGGAAGTGTCCTTTTCCTGAATGTGAGGGTCATATAGATAAATTTTGAAGATTTCTGAATAAGTTGCCACCAAAAAGACTGTGGATATAAGTACACTTTGAGACCTCTCAAAAGGAGATAATGGAACTGGGATAAACATTCTGTGGCTTATAAGTTCACTTTTTAAATTCTTGTAATTACACCATCATAATAATACTCATCTTTTATTGAGCAACTACTGTGTGCCAAATACTTTACATTAAAATACATTATTTTAATTCTTATTAAAAAAAAAACAACCATTGGAAGACAGTCACTTTTCACATCTTAATGAGAATGAGCAAGGATGATTATTAGTGTGCTCAAGGTTGCCCAAGTGACCTAATAAGTGGTAAAACAATTCTAATCCAAAACTGCCTGGCTGCAAGACTAATGCTGTTCCCTCTGTACCTTACTACATCTAGATAATGTTTCTCTGTCCTCCTGTCTGTAATTTGTTACGGACCATCCTATAACACTGACTACTTTACAGCCTTTCTTATTCTTCAGCCATGTCTTTGTTCACTACAAGAATAAAGTTGGATCTTTTGACACATGATGTCCCAGTCTCACTGCTTGTGTGAGAACTTCTCCAAATTCTGTCTATATCATGCTCAGTCAAAATTGATCAAAGTTTAAAAATTGACAGTGTGATGCCCTCACGAGTCCAGCTCTTCTTCCAATGAGAAGATGGCTTCAGTATAGAAATAGCCCAGCTGCATTTTTTCATTAGAATGTGGCCGTACATTAAATACACAAATATGTTGACATCTAAGTTATTTTTCAAAAAGAAAAATGAATGTGGAGTTTTAGCTTTTCTTGACTCAGGAGTATGGAAGAGTTCATATTTTTAATAAATGTAGATAAGATATAAATATACATTTGATTAGAGTAGCAAAAATTTGTGCTACAGTAGGGGTCCGGATATCCTCTTCTTATTTTCTATGTGGAATTTTCAAAACTGAAGAGCTAAAGACCATGAACAAGTACACACACGCCAACTAACCCAGCTCAAATACCACTCAGAGATGCTGAAAAACACAATGACCAACATTTTACCTCTACCTTTCTTTTCAAATTGCAGTCACGAAAACAACCGCTGTCTTCTATTAAAGGTGAGAGCAATAACATTTCTTCTTTTAAAACAGCAATAGTATTACTGCAGAAAAATAGTCAAAGTTTTCAAATTTCTTTTGCAATTCTCAATGGAAACCAATGATTATTTAACTTGTCCCATAGCTGGCAGCCCCCAAATCACCACCTGGGAATAACGGCTTACAAATTTTTACATTAAATAAACGTAAAGCATTAGAACTGATACAAAGGACTATTATTTTGACATACTCTAATTTGAAAAGGGTAAATCAATTTAAACCATTTTTGTTTAAAATCAGCTCCTTAGGCTATAAACTCATAGTGGTTGCCAAGTTTTAACCCAAAGTGAATGTTAAGGTCTATGTTATTAACCCTTGAAAAATGAGTTCTATCATGGAAACAATGACAGACCTGGGCACTACCAGGTGCAGCTGCTGAAGCTGACAGTCAGTCAAGTAAAAGCAATGCATGGTTTCTTCATATGCAAATCACATAATATATGCTTACCTTTAAAGGGTAATGTCAGATTATTGTAAAACTGTTTAGATATAAATACCTTTTTTTTAGAAACCAAATTCATTTATACTGAACTCTCTATGGCTGACATACCATGATAAATCACCTCATTACACAGGAAGCCACAAATATGGCTATTGAGGATGAGTGTGATTGTAAAGGAGACCGCTGGAATTCTACTGTGTCTCGCAATAACCCTCAATAAAAAGATTCCTGTAGATCATGGCAATAGTGTCCCTTGGAACTAGTGCCCCACACTTAAAATGTTATCCAAAGAAGTTTTCTGCTGCTTGGATTTTGCTTCTTAAAATAAAGCTATACAGGTATATTTTTCAAAGCAATGTCTGTGAATTAAACAACTATAAAGCTTCCTCTAAATATGTTGCAAGAGATTAGGAAATACAAATTGATGAATTTATATCCTGAGAAGTATCACAAAGCAGCCTTTTGGGGTGCTGAGGATACTCTAAATCTTAATCAAATGATCATTATAAGGGGGGTGTGTGTGTAATCACAGAGCTGTACACCTAAGATTGGTGCACTTTATGTAAACCAAACTGCAATTTTTAAAGAAGTTAAAAAATCAAAGCAAATAAAAAACATTCTGACATCCCAAGTCATTTTTAAAATGACAGCCTAGGACAAGAGCTGCTAATGTGAACTTTAAGTATCACTTCTCAAATTGGAAATCCATGTCCTATTCCGCAGCCTTTGCCTCCCCAAATCCTTTTATATTCTTCATGTGCAAAAATGTCACGGCAGAATTCTTCCCGGTGTGAATTTACTATTCAAATCCGGAAACAGTCATGCTAAAATGAGATTTCCAAAAAAGATTGTAGTGTCTTTGTAGAGAAGAAGTAAAATGAGAAGTTGTCCAGACAGCTGGCGGAAAAAAGGACAGAAAGAAGGGAAGGAGTAAAATGTTCTGAAGTGTACACAGAGCTGGAGATCAAAGATCTCTATCATTTCTATCCTCAGGAGTCCCTACCGGCTTCTTGATCCTCGGTTCATCATTCCCACCATTATTCATAATCTTACAGCCTGTGCTTCTCACATCCACTCACCCCCCTCTCACCTTCTCAATCACCAGGTACAGGGAAAAAAGGAGCTAGGGAGTCCCCAGCTGTGCTGTCTGCCAGAGACAATGGGTGCTACAACAATAGCTCAGCCTCATGTTTAAATATCAAATCTTCCATTTGATTTTCAATTTATTTTTAAGTTGGAAACTTTTCTGGCTCTTGGTAAAGAACACCCAAAGCATATTCAACATCTGTGTTTATGCAGCACACAGACACCCGAGTATATAGTAAATGCAGTTTTCGTAGCACACGGAGTTCCTTATTCAATTCATCTAGCCTGACAGAGTCGGTAAAAATGAATGCAACAATAGTGATATTTCATTTAGGTCCACTGGCGTTTCTCATGACGTACATTAAAAAGATGTAATACATATTATAAATGTGAGAACAGGTGGATACAAAGACATGCATTTCACTCCAAGGTACATTAATGGAATGATAAATTCCATGTATTAAATCTACAAGAACCAAAATACTCTGAGTTAAGACATCTGTACAGAATTAGGTGCCAAATGAAATGTCACAATCAAATAAAACATCCCTTTATGAGAATCATAGGAATTTTTTTAGAGCTAGAAAGAACCTTCGAAATCATCCAGTAAAACTTGCTCATTGACAGGTATCTACCTTGAGTTTTAAAAAGATTAAATGACTTATATACGGTCACATAGCTAGTTAGTGGAAGAGCCACGACTAGAACCTTCCTTCTCCAGATGCAGGGCTCCTTCTACCATATCATTAGCAGCGACTGCTTATGAATCCAAAATGCACAAGACCTCATTGCTGTACCCTCATGTGCTCATCTCAGTGTGTCCATGGCTGTTCTCTGTAATGCAATTTATCACGCTTCCGCTAACCTGGTCAATCCTTTTTCTTCTTGAAGACAGGGCCTGGAACCAAACTGGGTTCTTCAGACCCTAGGACACATAACACAAATTTAGTGGACCCTATCGGCTCTCAAATAGTGATAAAGTCAAATATAGTCTTCGTGAGTATTCACACCGGGCCTACTTATCCAAAGAAGCAAGATCAAAATTGTATTTATTTAATATAGTACCTCCATCCTAACTGGCTAACCTAATCTGAAAGCTGAAATTAAAAGGAAGTATTTCAACTTAGAATATCTCAACACAGAGCTCACAAACAAAGCAGACAGATGCTAGGGTGGCAGGGAGAGTGAGGTAACGAATATTTCAAGTTTCCAATCTCAGAGTACATTGGGTTCTCAAAAAGGGTTCCAAATTAAGTCTCACATTTAAAAGATCTTTAAGACATAGTCTAATCTCTGAAAAGAATATGAAAATCACAACTGCAATACTTTGCCAAATATCTGACATGAGATTACGAAAGACCTAAGCTAAGGGCCAGTGAAAACATTAAAACAAACAGCCAGCCTTGCTCCTGCCCAATTTGGCTTTGAGAAATTAAATTTGAGTAACACAAACCTCAGTTGACCCTTCTGTGCAGCAGCATAAATGTCAGAACCTGTGCCTGTGTCTCAGCTGAAATGTGCCAGGGAGCTCAGGATGAGGAAGCAGATCCAGCCCCGACAATACAGTCCTAAAACAACTCTTCCCACAAGGGCAGTGAAATACTGCAATAGTAGCAGGTGACTAACCAATACAAACAATTAGAAAATTATCAAGGAAGCAAAAAAGGCCAAAACATTAAAGCTAATACAGGCTGTCTTTTGTTCTTTTGTAGAAACGTGTGGTTGGAAGCCATTAACAGTGCTGCCTTGGACACTAGTAAAATTCCTGTAGAGTGTTTTATAAAGGTAATGAACTTGTATGTGCCTCACTGAACAGGCCGGCTATTAAATCTTCCCTACGAAATGGGATGAGATTGCTGGGGTGTTTTGTGAGCAATGTGAGCTTTGCCCATATATAGTCAGGAATTTTAATCACTGGCCCCAACATTATGATTTCCTTAAGTAAAATAAAATAGAAACCAATCCAGTACACACTCCACATCATCAATTTTTAACCTATCTTACTTTTAAGATTTCTCTTGTTAGGAGTGGATTTGGGGAAAAGGAGTAAAGAAGAAATCTCAAATGACAAATGTCCAGGCTTGACAACCCAATCACAAACAAATTAAATGTCCATCTCTGTCACAGCTGGCAACCCCAGGCTGGCCTGGGGGAAACCCTCCGTGTTGTTCAGAACAAATGTATCGGAGGCTAATCAAAATCTAATGAATCTTACAGGAGAATAGCTTCCGTAGTCCATATCTATAAGAACGGTACTAGTTTGGGGGAGGTATCTACCAGTTGTTTTCTGGAATAGCAATTGTGTAAATAACAGAACTGGACACCCCCAGGAAGACATTTCTGCTAAGTCTATTACCCAAATCTATGTCTTCACTCACCCAGGTGTCAAGGTGATGCATTTTTTGATCTGTCTCACAACACATTCTATTACTGACACGCAGGGAGTGAAAAGACCAGAAGGAGAAAAGTTAAGCCTGGCAAAGGGAAGAGAGGCAATTTTTGACTCCAAACAAAGCCTGCCTGTAACTATTTGGTCTGATCAGCTGGGCTAGTTTCTTTCGAATTTTCTAAAAGGATGAAAAAGTGAAAACAAAAGACAGGGGCTGACAAAGGTAACTTTGGAAGATTAAGTTAATCAGAGGAAAACAAGGGACAGCAAAAGGGCAAAGAAAAAATGCACCAAGGCTGGGCACGGTGGCTCACGCCTGTAATCCTAGCACTTCTGGAGGCTGAGGCAGAAGTTCAAGACCAGCCTGAGCAAGACCCTGTCTCTACAAAAAATAGAAGGTAGCCCGGCATGGTGGCACACGCCTGTAGTCTGAGCTACTCTGGAGGCTGAGGCAGGAGGATCATTTGAGCCCAGGAGTTTGAGGCTGCCGTGAGTTATGATGATGCCACTGTACTCTAGCTGGGACAACAGAGCAAGACTCTGCCTCAAAAAAAAAGGAAGAAAAGAAGAAGAAGAAGAGGAGGAGGAGGAGGAGGAGGAGGAAGAAATTTATCAAGAGGAATCCTGAGTATCAGGCAGGTGGGAGGAGGAAGAAGGGGATGGGTATATTCACACCTAATGGGTGCAGTGTGCACCACCTGGGGGATGGACACGCTTGTAACTGACTTGGGTGGGGCAAAGGCAATATATGTAACCTAAACATTTGTACCCCTATAATATTCTGAAATAAAATATATATATTTAAAAAAAAGAAATCATATTTGTCCTGAATCCTAATTTTTTTCAGGACTTTGTAATGCTGAAAGTTGAGCTCTTTAAAACAAAAAATAAAAACTATAATATATGAAACATTTCTTATGGGCCTCCTAGGTGCCGGATACTCACGATCACCTAGCAAGGAAGGGGCTATTGTCCCCATTTTATAGATGACAAAACTGAGCTTTAGAGAAGTTCAAACCTTGCCAAAGGCCAACCACAGAGCTAGTAAGTGGCAAACCAAAACTCCAACCCAGAGCCTGAGCTGTTTTTGCCTTAACACAATCACAAGTCCTCTCCTCCCTCTCTTTCTAGTCTTCCCAGTAGTTTTCTCAGGAAACTCCTACTGTATATAGCTCCAAATTTAAAACAAATTGAAAGCTGCCTCAATAAAAAAGCATCTCTCCTCCAAACCTTGTAATCAGCAAGACTGATAAAATCACTTGGCTCCCTCGCTTAGCAGATTACATAATTAGTCAAAGCAAATGGGGCAAAGGCATGTGGGAGCTAACCGCAGTCTAGGGCTACACCTCCCTTGTGTGTATTCAGCCTTTGCACAGAGACTTCTTGTTCTCACCTTTCTTGGCAGATTGGAAAGAGCGGGGTTCCAACATCACTTTCAGGTTTGCAATCCCTGCAAGGGCTCAGATGAAGTTGAAGCAGCATCCATATTGTTCCAGTTATGCCTCCTCTCCCCCAACAGAAAAGCCTGCCACACACCTCTAATTAGAGTGTAAACATTAGCACTGGAAATCGTAATTAAAGGATTTATACACATCTAGGATCCTCTGACAACATACTCATTCATGCTACTATCTCAAAGTTTGATTTATTCCCATGGGAACTTACAACTGAAATGCTATTTTATTCCAAGGCATTGGTCCATTCCAAGGCATAACTTGAACGGAGTGAAGATATTTCTGGGGGGAAAAAAATAGAAAACTAGAAATCTAACTCAGGGTTAAAATGATAAATTTCTTTCTTTAATTGCTTGCAATCTCTCTCCAAACGGTATTAGTAACCTTTGTGAAGAGCCATTTTGATGTCCACATATTGGCCTCCCTGGGGATACTGTGATGTCACTGAGTGTCAACATTACACGGGAGCAAGAGCCTGGAAGTTGGAATCAGAAACACAATAGCTTCAAATTCTGGCTCCTCTTCTTTCCAGTTATTGACTTATGGTATATTATTTAAATTCCCTGAGTCTCAATTTCCTCATGTGTAAAGCAAAATCGATATATGTTTCACAGGGCAGTTGTGGGGATTGAGTAAACTTAGCAGCAGTCCCCAGCCTTTTTGGCTCCAGGGACCAGTTTCACGGAAGACCATTTTTCCAACCAGCGGAGGGGTGATGGTTTCAGGATGATTCAAGCGTATTGCCTTTATTGTGCAGTCAAACCTCGCTGTTAATGATAAGCTGTATTTGCAGCTGCTCCCCAGTAGGGAGCTTTGTGCTCCTGTGAGCATCTAATGCCACGGCTGACCTGACAGGAGGTGGAGCTCAGGCGGGGATGCGAGCGATGGGGAGCGGCTGTAAATACAGATGCAGCCTGGCTCCCTCGCCCGCCACTCACCTCCTGCTGTGCAGACCAGCCCCGGTGCTGGTCAGTGGCCCCAGGGTTGGGGACTGCAGAGCTGAAGTACATAGAGCCTGACGGAATGCCTCAGCACATAGCAGGGTCCAACGCTATTCTACTCTCTATTTTTTTTTTTCTAGATTCTAGTCATAGATTCATTGTCAGTGTTTCAACGAGTGCTTTTTGTGCTTCTCCTAGGTAACAAGGCACAAGTCTAAGATTTTTGGCACTAAAATAAATTATTATCGTCTTTTCTTAATCTTAAAGAATTTACAGATTAACAGGGGAGATAATAATAGAATACTGACACATACGTAGAAATGTTTATTTTAGGCACAATGTGATCGATAAAACGAACAGCTAACGTTTGTTGAGCACTTTCATTGTGCCAAATACTGTGCTTTCTACCATTTAGTTTAATGCTTATAACTTTAAGGCTATGGAAAGCATACGTAAAGTGCTATGGACGCCCAGGTGAAGAAATTATTAATACCAAGAAAGGAAACTCTGAAGGCTCTTCCAAAGTATTTGTAATATTTAAATCGAATTTCAAAAGATGAGTAGGACTTTAACAGCCTGAGCTGTTTAATGGTCTGAGAGGAGAAGCCTCTTCCAGGTGGAAGGAGAGCAGCAGGAACAAATGGAAAGATGACGGAAGTGTTTAGTATGTTCAGAAAACACAAATATCCCATAGTAGCCACTGGACTAGGAGATGAAGCTGGAAAGACTGGACACAAATGGCAGAGAGCACAGAGACCATGCTGAGGACTGAAGACCAATCCCCAAAGGAGAAAGTGTGAATTGCCTCGTCAGATGTAAGTCATAAGAAGACTATGGCAGTGGATGAGGCAGGTTAGAAAGAGGAATCACTGGATGTAGGGGTTTTGATTCTGGGCCTGGAAGTAGAGGTCAAAACAGTGCAGATGGTAACTGCCATCCCTGCCCATGAGCTGGGGTACATACAGTTCCTTCCAGCAGCGTTGGTCTGTGGAGGGGGAGATAAAAGATTCAGCCTAAATTTGTGGCTTGTCACTGTCTCCCAGTCTTCCAGGAAGGTCAGACTCCTGACAGCCTAAACTGTGGACTGAAATGGGCTTCTTGTGTGAAATTCAACAGGCTAAGAAAAGGTTGTTTGATAGAATTTAGGAACCAGAGAGCAGATATAAGCCAAGTCTGGACCTCAGGAAGTTTCATACTGAAATTTTTTTTACAGATAAGGACTTTTTTTTGGTCACACATCACACTAGTAAAAAGCCAATCACCAGCAAAGCATCAGCTCCAACATGAGGACTCAACAGCCTTCTCTCTTCTTTGTTCTGTGGGTGGAAGGGTAGTGCGTATTGTTGACAAGTCTAATGCCCCTCAGCTCTGCAAAGACAGGAAGTTTATTCTCATCCTGGTTTCTCCAGCCTCTACACAGGAAGTGGGACACAGAGGATGCTATGTAACTCAATAAATGTTTAATTATTTAATCAATTACTTCAAGGCAGAACGCCATAATAGGCTAAACCAGACTTCAGCTGGTTCTAGTTACGTGGATCAATGTGAGAACAAGTTCTTTAGCATTTTAGGCAAGAGGGCTCAGTAAGGAGGCTAGTTCCATTTCCAGGCAGTCCTGCCTGTGTAAAAAGAGGGTTCCTAGGATAAGGCTATTTCCTCCTCCCCATGCTCTATAGTATGTATAATATAACACAAAACGCAACAGAACCTTTGTTTCTAAACAGATACGTATTCCACTCCTTGTACCTTCTAAGCATGGAGTGTTAGCATTTGTGTGTATTGGTCTCCCCTAAACAAATAAATGCCAACATATGTGATTTATATATATATATGCATATATATATATATGCATTTTTTAGGTAGACAGGCCTATGCATGAAGTCTAGAAGTTATATACCTTCATTTTCCTCCTTGAATCTCTTATCAGTGTGTAACTGAGTCCTTCCTGTCTGGTCTCTGTCCATCTTAACCCTTCATTTATTCCTGTTCCCTCTGCACAGAGTCCCAGCAAAGGGAAATGTTTCCTGCTGGCCTTGGACATGGGTTTTCAGTCAAATGGTTCCATCCAGTTTTCTTTCCAGTGGAGCTGTGTATGACTCTTGTATTTCCAGGGTGAACGAGAAGATAAAGGAAAATGATCATTCCTGGTCCAAATCAAAATTAAATATGTAAAAGACAAATCTTTGTTTTGTTTGATTGCACATTAGAGCAGAACACTATTGGTAGGCTTATAGATTTTTTTTGATTTCTTTATTTTTCCAAAGAATGTTCTTCTGTCATCCTTGATAGGTATGGGCCAGGGCTACAGAGAGTACAGCTTTAGAGCTCTATCTCAAAAAAGAGATGGAGGAGAAAATCCTGTCTTGATACAAAACTATAGAGATATAAAGTAGCAAAAACAACATAATTTTTTTCATGATGTTGGGATTTTTCATATTTAAAAATTATATGTCTAACAAACATTGCTCAATGGCTCCACTATGAAACTAACTTCAACCAGCTGGGACATAACATGAACAAGTGCTGACACACTGCAGATGAAAACATGAGCTCCAACACAGCCTTAATTTCCATGAAAGGACACAAATTATCACGAACATAGTCCAGAGGCAAAAATGGCTGGCACACAGAGGACTCTGGATAAATTATGTTCCATAAAACATAGCATCACTTTCAATGTTGCGTCTACTAGATATTTTGTAGACCTATATATATATGTATTATTTTTTGACAGAGAATGATTACTTGGAATCATTTTTGTTTTTGAAAGAACAAAACCAGAGAAAGTGGAGTTAAATTTCAACTGAAAAAATGGAAAGATCTGGATCGAGCATAAAGCAGAGTTTCATGACTAAATTTGGGGGGCTGCTTTAAAAATTAAGGTGAGGAAAGGAGCCAGTCACAGGGAGACAAGACTTCAGGTCTTGCAAATATTCAAATCTTGTTGTATTGCAGTAATTGAAGATTGATCATGAAAAATAACATAAGGAAAGCAGTTCCTTGGACACACCAGTCTTTTGCATCAACTCATCCCCAGTACTGAAAACACCTGCCCAACTTGGCAAACTGCTACTCATCTCTTAAAACCCAGATCAGATGTCACCTTCTCTAAGAAGCTTTCCTTCCCTCCCCCACTTAGTGGATGTTAATCCCGCCCTTTTCTATATCACCCTCTACTGTGTACGTAGTTCTGTTATTGTGTTTATTATACTAAACTACATTTATTTTTTCATGTATCAGCTTCTCTACTAGAAATATTAATGCTTTGAAAGGAGGCCAACACCTTACTGACCTTTGAGGAAGTAAAGTGTTGGAACATAGGCACATGATTCACTTTGTGGAACTGAGGGAACAAGGACTAAACGTGCAAAATTGCTAAGCAGGTCTTCTTGGAACACATTTTGCACAGCCCGAGAAGTCAAACAAGGTTCAGTCTTCCTCACCCTTGCCCTTCTGTGGCATTTTTTTTTTTACTCCCTTGATTTCAACTGTTTTTCTCATGATTACAAAATCTACGTCTCTATCCCTGAACTTTTGTCCAAGTTCTGGGCTCATGTCTTTAATTGCCTACTGAACATTTCCACATGAATAGCCCGTGTATACCTCAAGTTTTAATGTACCTAAGAAAGAACCCATAACTCCTCTGCCACAAATTTACCCTCATGCTATGCTCTCTGTTTTGGTTCATTGCTTCCTCACCATCCCTGTGTGATGAGTTAAACACTTAGAGTCCGCTTTTCTCCTCCCTCTCCATCACCGACCCTGTTTATTCAGTTGCTAAGTCCTTTCATCTGCTTATCAACTGTCTTTTGCTGAGCTCTTCTCTCTTCCACTTCTACTGAATTAGTTTGAGCTCTCAATATATATCTCCTGACCAATGCAATAAACTACTAAGAGGCTTCCTGCTTCGAGCCTTTTTAACCCAACTCCATTATGCTGCAAATTACTTTCCTAAAACAACGATATATTTATGTCAGTTTCCTGCTCAAAGACATCACTGATGGCTCCCCATTGGCACATTCCTCCTTCTGGCATGCCAACCTCTTCGTGATTTCTCCTTTTCCTGTGGATCCATCATCCTCTCCTACTGCCCCAGTGCACACTCCGTACACATACCCTCTAAGCCTTACCTATCTCCTTCTCAAACACTCCTTCTGCTGCCCTGTCCCCAAGGTCTTTGCTTAGGTCATTCTGTCTGGAAGGTCCTCCCCTCTCTCACTTCTCTCTCTTTCTCCATTTCCCTGTCAACGCCCCAGTCATCCTTCTAGGCCAGTGGTTCTTAACTTTTACTGCACAGATCCCCAAAAGACCCAGAGATAAAATTAAGGGATTTGAAAATTTGGGTGGGAGAAAAATTACATCTTCATTTTCATTAAGTTCTGAGTTGTAGTATTTCCTTTTGTTATTTTTATTGCAACAAGCAATAAAAATGTTAGAAGCACATGAGATCTATTTGAGAATAGGTCAATAGGAAAAAAAAGATTAAAGATGCCTGTCTGGGTTTATCCTAAACTCTACCCTAAGAAATGCTTCATGACATTGGTCTGGGCTATGATTTCTTGATTTATACCCCCAAAGCACAGGCAACCAAAGCAAAATTGGACAAATGGGATCACATCAAGCTAAAAAGCTTCGCACAGCAAAGGAAACAATCTACGAAGGGAACAGACAACCCACAGAATGGGAGAAGATAATTGCAAACTACCCACCTGACAAGAGACTAGTAACTAGAATATATAAGCAGCTCCAACCGCTCAATAGGAAAAAATAAAATAATCTGATTTAACAATGGGCAAAGGATCTGAATAGACATTTCTCAAAAGCAGACATACAAATGGTCAACAGGCATATGAAAAAATGCTCAACACCATTAGTCATCAGAGAAATGCAAATCAGAACTACAATGAGATATTATACCACCTCACTCGAGTTAAAATGGCTTTTAACAAAACGACAGGCAATAACAAATGCTGCGAGGATGTGGAGAAAAGGAAACCCTCAGACGCTGTTAGTGGGAATGTAAATTAGTGCAAACACTATGGAGAACAGTATGGAGGTTCCTCAAAAAACTGAAAATAGAACTACCAAATGAACCATCAATCCCATGGGAGGGGAAATCAGTATATCAAAAAGATATCTGCATTCTCATGTTTATTGCAGCACTAGTCACAATAGCCAAGATTTGGAATCAACCTAAGTGTCCGGCAACGGGTGAATGGATAAAGAAATTATGGTACATATACAAAATGGAATATTATATAGTCACAAAAAAGAATGAAATCCTGCCATTTGCAACAACATGGATGGAACTGGAGAACACTATGATAAGAGAAATAAGCCATGCATAGAAAAACAAATCTTGCATGTTCTCACTCATATGTGGGAGCTAAATATTAAAAACAATTGATCTTATGGAGACAAGTTGGTTACCCAAGACTGAGAAGGGTAGTAGGGGAGGAGGGGAGAAAGTGGGGGTGGTTATGGGTACAAAAATAGTTAGATAAAATGAACAATATTTGATAGCACAACAAAGTGACTATAATCGACAGTAAGTTAGGATATACTTTAAAATAACTTAAAGTGACTGGAGCGGGGAGGTGGGCAAGGGCAATGTACGAAAAAAAACAAAAAATAAATAAAATAAAATAACTTAAAGAGTGAAATTGGAATGTTCCTAACACAAAGAAATAATAAATGCATAAGGTGATGAAGACCTCCATTATAATACCTTGATTTGATTAATCCACATTATACACCTGTATCAAAATATCACTTGTACCCTATGAAGATATATAACTATTATGTACCCATAGTAATTAAAAATGTAAAACCCCTACCTCAAGAAGTTTTCCCAGATCACCCCACCCCACCTCTACCCCACACAGTATAAATTAGTATCTCCTTCTACCTTGTTCCCATTAACTAGTTGAAACCCCTCCTGAGGCTCTCATAGCCTGCCTTCCTTCCTTTGTAGTCATTTAGTAGTCATTTGCTAGGTTTTGAGATCCTGAGGATAGGAACATTAATTTCCTGATTTTTCGTATCCCACAATGCTTTTGTCCATAGCAGGTGATGAACCTGAGTTGTGCTAAACACATTCCTTTTTCAAGGAACATTTTAGGGTGATGGAATTCAAATTAAGAAAATAGACATATTGCTGATGTATTTTGGTGACTGAAGTGAGCTTGCCAACTTGTAACCCAAACTGAACTGTTCTGTTCTACTACCTGATTTCTGTGTCTCAAAACAAGAGAGGAAAACGGACAAGGACAGAAAAGGTGACTCTAGAAATCTTCTTTTGGTAATCCAGACACACAGCGATGAATGATTTATAAATAAATTTTAAAAAAATACAGTCTTGCCTCACCCAACATCGGGGATATGTTCCAAGAAATGCATCATCAGGCAATTTTGTCATTGTATGAATATCATAGAGTGTACTTACACAAAACTAAATGGTATAGCCTACTACATACCAATGTGGTACGGCCTATTGTCTCCAGGCTATAAACCTGAATAGCATGTTACTGTACTAAATACTGTGGGCAATTATAACACAATAGTAAGTGTTTGCATATCTAAACATACCTAAACAAAGAAAAGTAATATGTTGCATGATGACATTAGGACTACTATGACCTCATTAGGTGATAGGAATTTTTCAGCTCCATTATAATCTTATGGGACCACCATCATATATGCAGTCCATCATTGATCAAAACACTGTTATGCAGTGCATGACTCTATATCAATATTTATATCTATTTTTGTTTTTTTTTTCTTGCAAAAGTTTGGATGGAACTGGAGACCATTATCCTAAGTGAAGTATTTAAAGAATGGAAAAACAAACACCACATGTTCTCACTATTAAATTGGAACTAACAGATGAGCACACATGTGCACGGAGGGAAGTAAAACTCAGTGAAAATCAGACAGCGGGGACAAGAGGGACGGGAGTGGGCGAAAACCTACCTAACAAGTACAATGAATACTATGTGTGATGGCACACTTATAATCCTTACTGAAGTATAACAAAATCAATACATGCAACCAAAAACTTTTTGTACCCCTGTAATATTTTGAAATTTAAAAAAATACCTAATCCAAAAAAAACCAACCATCTATGCTTCAGGATCAAAAAGGTATTTTTAGAATAATGATTTTTATCATTACGTGCTATTGTATAACATACAGTCTTTGTGTGAGGATATAAAATAGTTCCTCCATTGAAAGTATTTAATGTTCAGTAATACCCAAATCCATAATCTTAATGGCATAGTTTAAAGAAATAATGCAGTATCACATAGGCACGGAGCATTCATCTCTGAACAATTAACTGAGATTGATAAAAATCAACACCAGAAAAACACCCTTTTGACAAGGACCTCATTATATGATGCTTGGGAGAAACAGAAGTTGTGAATGATAAGGAAAATATAAAAGAAAATGCTGCAAAAGGTCTCAGTTCAGTACAAAGATAAATATTGCAAATATATGTTTAACCAAATAATCAGAAATTTAGCCATTCTTTTATTTTATTCCTAGTACAGAGCCTAAGACATAACAAATGGTCCCCAAACCATCTGTGAGGAGGATCCATTTGCATGCTAGTTTTTTATAATTCATAGTTTAAAGTTATTTGTGCAAGCTCCCTGCTCTCTTTTCAGTTTTAAACATTCCGGTGTTCCCTGACTCATTCCTGATTCTTACGACAGGAAAGGGAATTACTAATATTAGTAGTAATAATAACAAATACTCATATATGTATAATGTTCTATAGCTTTTAATGTTTAGCTACTAATATTTCAGCTTAATTCCCATAAGAATACTGTGAGGAAGACAGGAGAGTTATTATACCAAATACACACATAAAGGAACCAAAGCTCACGGAAGGTAAGTAATTTGCCCAAGTTCCCACAGCCTGCGAATGACAGTCAAAGCAGGTATCCAGGACTACTACTGAGTCCAAATTCAATTCCGTTTCTTCCATTTTACCCAAGGAAGAGTTAAAAATCAAATAAGTCCATTTGGATGATTTCTGAATCTAATCCCAGCTCTTTACCAATCATTGTGGTCAAGGGAATGAATTACAACAGGTGCACAGTAGGCACTTGGTCATCTCCTCATTTATTTATGCAACAAATAGTTCTGTAGCACCTCATATTTGCCAAGAGTATAAAATCAATTGGCAGGTCCAGTTGCCCGTAAGCACTTAGGATATTTACATTAAAAGGAAACGACTGAGACTGGTATATTTTTAAACTTACAGATAATTTTAAAAGGGAGTCAGCAGGACAACAACTTTGTAGTCATCTGCTTCATTCTCGTGCCCACCCTGATTGTGGGAAGTAGAAGATGGAGAAAGACACTGCATAGAACGTAAAAGGCTGTTGTAGTGATCACCGTGGTGCAGCATCAAGACGCCACCCCTCCCAAGGCCATGCTCCCTCCCCAGGGGCATCCTACATCCAGGGCCTAATCTATATGTGGGCACAAAGTCCCAGCCTCTCTGAGGGACCAACTGTGCCAGACCATCCCAGCCCCTCCTCCAGATTGACTGTTCAATCCTGCTTCCTCACTTTGTCACGGACACTAAACTCGTGGCACAAAAAATACGATTCTTAAATGGGATTGTGGAGAGGAGTCACCAGGAATCACCAATGGCCAGTTGGCATTGATGGTCTCCTCACTCATGATAGACAGAGCATGAACAGCCCCTGACTGGTGTTAGTGGCACAATTGTTAAAACTTCCACCTTTGGAGGACTGAAATGGCAATCCAGTGAAAGGAAATGATTGGTAGGTGTAGTATCTCAAGCATTTGAGAAATATGAGAGAAATGGTAAGTGTAAAGGTAGTGGAGGCTGTTTCTGAGGCAATTAATACTTTGGGAGAAAGATAATGAAAGGCTGAAGGTGATTAATCACAACTGAAACTTAATTATCAAAGTCAGAGCACCTCTGTGCAGCATACATAGAAATTTATTTCCTGTAGCCGAAGGACAGAAAAACGCTGAGAACCAGAACCAGAACCTTACAAGTAGATGAGCTCAGAAAGATTTGAATTCTCGGCTGCTACAGGTCTGCTATGCCAAGGCCAAAGACTGTGACTGGGGAAACATGGGACCCTGAGATATGGAAGAGCATATCTTGAAAGAATCATGAATCACCATGGTCTCCTAAAGCCTCTGGACTTGCAGAAGTGACCCACACCACCTGTTACATCTAGCACTCCTTCTCTCCTGTGCTTGAAGATGATATAGAGGCCTCTGCCTTGCAAGACAACATGAATCCTCCTCTGAATATTCCCTGCACCTCTCTTCTCGGTTGCACAACCGTTATCAACAGCAAACGCAGTTGAAGTTGTGCGCAGCCTGCTGAGTAGAAAGGGACGACACTTGGAAAAAGCTGCAGGATCTCGCCAACAGGTATCGGCAGGAGATGAGAAAGTACACGTGGGATTGGATGCTGAGAGTGTTGGATCAAGGGAGGTGGAACACGAAGTTGAATAAAGGAAAGCTTGCGGATTTGGAAGCTCTCTGTCAGGATTACACATCCTGGCAAGGATACTATTAGCATGTTAACTATTCGGAGGGCACTCTGAAGTATGGAGAGAAGAAAGTCTAGCACAAATGCCACAATTGCCATGGCAGACAGTAGAAGAGAGATCCAAAGGCTTAGAAAAATGGGTATGCTCACAAACATATATCAAGTAAGACTGGAAAAACCACCAGCTGAATTTGGCCTGCTATGAGTCAAAGGCCCAGAGAATACTGTTTACCAAAACAACAAGAAATGCACTGACTACCTGCACAGGGACACCGGCGTCACTGAGAAGCTCTGTAGTGGCTGTCCTCTGTAAACCTGAGTTGAGAGTAGGAGATTCCATTATAAAACCGGACCCCTTGATAGCAGACAGGATGATAAGATCCTAAGGTAATAGCAGCCAGGTGGGGTACATAGCCATGAGAAGGTATGCAAGGTGGACATAGCAGCAAGACTGGAATGGCTACCTAGTGGGCCTGAGCTGCAGAGAGCTATGGAGTTGATTAACAGAACACAGCATCCCCAAGGGAAAGAGAGACGGGAAAGCACTAAGGGTACTGCTCAATCTGCGTATCCAGAAGAAATCAGAGGTGGATGATCAAGAGGCTGAGGGCATATAAAAAGTCACAGTCCCTTGCCCAGTTTTGAGCTTTGAGCCAGTTTTCTGACCCAGAACTGGCTGACTGAAAGAGATTCTGGGTCTCCAGGAGGAAGGCCCCTGCCACACCATGGCAAGAATGCATGGTGCCCAGTCCTTTCCAAAAGGGACTTAAAGCCATTTACTCAGGTAACGATATCCTGGGGACAGGGTAATTCCAAGTATTTTGAAGATTGTTGGATCCAGGGCCCATGCTGACATTTATACCTAAGGACCCAAAGCATCATTTGCAACCCCCTGTTAGAGTGGAGGTATATGGAGACCAGGTTAAAAAAAAAATCCAGCTCACAGAGGGTCCACTGGGTCTATGGACTCTCCCAGTGGGTCTTCTAATTGGAAAAGACTTTCTTGGTAGTTAGCGCAACCCTAACACTAGTTTCTTGGCCAGCCAAGAAAGTAAATTAAAAATAACATTGCATCCTGATGGGACTGCAGATGGTGGTGCCACCCTTAAAGACCTAAAGGACTTAGGAGTCCTCACCTTTTAATTTACCAATCTAGCCCCTGCAAAATCAGATAGACCCTGAAGGATAACTGTAGACTACCACAAACTCAACCAAGCACTAGCCCCAGTGCAGCTATTGTACCTGGTGCTAGAGCAGATTAGCAGCCTCAGGCACGTGGTATGCAGCCATTGATCTGGTTTGTGCATTCTTTTCCATCTCTATCAGAAACGGTTCTCACAACAGTGTACATTCACTGTCGTGCCCTAGGGCTAAGCTAACTCTCTCACCCTATAGCATAGTGTAGCATAGAGAGACCTGGACCAGTTAGTACCAATTTGATGGCTAGTACATGTGATACATATGTAACCAAAATGTTTATACCCCCATAATATTCTGAAATAAACAAAAAAAGATATGGACCGTGCTACCATGTTGGGGAGCCTCACACTGCTCTGCCAGATCAATGATGTGCAAATGGGGCCAGAATATCCAGCAGCTGCAAGTATGTTGGACGCTTTAGTAAAATACACAACACTCTGGTGAGTAGAGACAAACCCCACAAAGCTTAAAAGCTCTGCAACATCAGTAAAGTACTGGGGCCCTAGTGGTCGAGGATCGTTCTGGGACATCATCTCAAAATAAAGAAAAAAATTATTGCATCTCCTATCTCCCACCACAAAGAAGAAAGTAAAATGTTTGGCAGGCCTCTCTGAGTTCTGGAGAAAGCACACTCCAAACTGGAGAATATTGCTCTGACCCATATGCCAGAAGACGCAAAAGGCTGCCAGCTTTGAGGGTAGCCCGGAGCTGGAAAGGGCTCTGCAGCAGGTCCAGGTCCCTCGGGCCACAGAGCACAACGGAGTCTATGCGTTTACAGGCATCTGTTACGGGAAAAGACATTGTGCAAAGTTTGTGGCAAGCTCCAAAATGAGAACCACAATGCAGAGTCCTAGGAGTCTGGAGCAAAGGCACGCCGCCAGCAGTGGGAAATTCGGTACCTTTCAAAAAACTCAGCTCTTGGCATGCTAGTGGGCGCGGGTAGAAATGGAGTCAGCGGCCACAGGCCGGCACGTAACCTTGCTGTCAGGACTGCCCACCGTGAGCTGGATTCTGCTTAGCCTCAAGGCTAAGTGCAGCAGTGGGGTTCAACCCTGAAGGAGCTGGTTCCAGAACTTTTACAAGGCTAAATGGATCTGAGCAGCACAGACAGTGAACTTTGATGAATACTTTAGTGTCCCGCCCATATCACCCCTCACTTCGGGCCCCGAGTACTCATTCCCCCGCTGCCAGGGGTGTCAGTGATGGGTGGTTCACAGCTCACTGTCCCTTCAGGTATTGCCCTCAGCTAAGGACAGCCACCTCTTTTAATGTCATGCTCCCTTCCCAGGGCAACCTACATCCATTGACCGGTCAATACAGAGATGTAAAGACTTCACTGCCCTTGGCCCAGGACCATTCTAGCTCCAGAGCCCCTCAGGGTCAGCCGAGGTGTCTGTTGTGGCTACAATACAGCTCAAAATTTTTCTCTGCTTTGTCCTGCAGTCTTTACTGTTTTACAGGTGTTGATCCAAGAACACTCCCCAGTAAACTTTCTGCATGCTATCTTCTCAGAATTTTCTTCCCAGAGAATCCGACCCGTAGCAGCTATACTTAGAGTGTATCTGTCCTTAATATACGCCCTTTAATGACACAGCCTTTTTTTAAATTTAGAGGTGGGGTCTCGCTGTGTTGCCCAGGCTGGAGTGCAGTAGCTATGCACAGGTGTCATCGTAGCTTAATGCACTACAACCTCAAACTCCTGGGTTCATCCAGTGCTCCTCCCTCAGTTTCCCCAGTACCTGGGACTAAAGGCATGTGCCTGCATGCCTGGTGGCAATAGTTTTTTATAACCTGAGATTTGAGGAGAGTTTTGAAAAACAAAACTCACATAGCTGCCCTAATGCTCAATGCACAATTTAAGAATTTAAACTTCCCCAGTTGTCTTTGAAAAACTCACGTTAAAACTAAAATCAGGGTCCTGTGGCTCACACCTGTAATCCTAACACTCTGGGAGGCTGAGGCAGGAGGACTGCCTGGGCTCAGGAATTTGAGACCAGCCTGAGCAAGAGCAAGACCCCGTCTCTACTAAAAATAGAA
>CAUYRT010027201.1:0-26595 GCA_963574885.1 Lepilemur ruficaudatus | reverse complement strand
CTACTTCCTGCCTCCCTGACGACCTAGATCCACACCTACCTTCCTTCGGTCCTACGTCCCGTCCCTCCTTCCTTCCGTCCGTCCTTCCTTCCTTCCTTCCTTCCTTCCTTCCTTCCTTCCTTCCTTCCTTCCTTCCTTCCTTCCTTCCTTCCTTCCTTTTCTTTCTGCCATCCTAATTAGTGTGGGTCCTGGGCCTTTAGAATTCTCTTTTGCACGTCATTCAGGCACACATCATTTAGCTTTAGCCAGTTGGTTCCTAAAGATAAAAATCTAAATGTATGTTGAGGAAACACAAACCCTATCTAAAGAAGAACCCCGAGTCTTTTCTTTTGCCAGAGAGTGGGATGTGATCATGCAACTGTTACATCTTCATGTACTTGTACGTGGAGGAAAGAGCCCCTGGACACGATTGTTCATTGCCTTGAAGGCACTAATGCACCAGATTCTCATGGTCTCGACCAGTTTCAGAGCTTCTCTTCTAAATCGAGGGAAACAATGCTATCTATTTTTATGGACAGTAAATTTTTTTTACTGCATTGCCTGGTACCTGGTGCACTCTCCTCAGACACTGAGGTATGTACTCACCTTAATTTCTTCAACTATTTCCCTTCACTTCTCTCAAACCCTCTACCTTCTTTATGCTCAGCCAGGACACAAAAAAGCTACTTCTCTTATTTGTACATATAGTTTTGCATCATTCCCTACTAACTCCCGATACTCTTTCAGTCAGGTGGCTTCAGAATCAAGCCGCAGGTCTAGGTCATTGTCAACTGCCATTTATATCTTAGTACTTCAAGATAAGGAACCTTTTCCCAGTTTTTTGGGGACCCCACATCTATATCTTTATCCAAAAGCCCTGAGAATCCAGGCACCACGATTGGCCACAGTGGCTGGTACAGGTGGAATGAAAGCAGCGTCCTCGGAAGACAGCACACTGGCCTGCGACGTGATTAAGGGGAGGAGACGGGGTCTCATGGGGATGGAACTTGTGGAAACAAAGAAATTTTGGGTGTAAGGTCCCTAGTAGGAGAGCTTTGAAAAGCAAGATCAAGAATTGTGGGAAAATTTTATTTTTCCCAGTAGGCAACGGGCTACTGGGGGCGAGGGAGGGGGCACTTTATAAGCACCACTGCTTGCTCCTGGTATTTTAGACAGGAAGAGGATTTCCAGCAATGAATACTCTTAATCGTCTATTGGGCACAAAGGGTGAATTGGATTCCCAATGAACATGATGAAGGGCAGATAAAATCCCTTGCCTTCACAAGCCTGCAGTGCAATAGAGTAATGTGCAAAGGCGAGTGAGGCCATGCTAGATATATACAGAGACTAGAAACATAATCTCAATGCATGCTTTTAACACACAGCATTTATACAGTGCTCATAAAAATCCTCTTACTTGAGCTATGTAATTTGAACACGCATCTTAGGTAAAATAACAATAGAGATGAGTTTTTTCCCCCTCAGTTTTCATTATCAAAATGTGAAGCGTTGTGGTTTTAAATGTTTTAATGATTTTGTTCATAATGTTATAAAATGTAAATCCTTTATGTTGCTTGTGTATTTTTTTTTCAGTATGGAAAGCCATGCTGGATAGCATTCACTAAGCTATGCTTCTATTATAAAAGAGAAATAGCCAATGAAATTATTTATTTAATAAGTGTATTTGAAAAAAATTTAAGAAAGAAAACACTTTAAATCATATCTTGCTATTTTCTCCACGAAACTTCACAGAAATTGCATTAAATACTGCAGATAAGAGACACAGCTCTTATCTAAAAAGAAATGTCTTACATTAATAGGATATGCTGATTCTCTGTTCTTTTATTTTAACAGCATGGACATTTAAACCTTTTTCTCAAAAGAAAATGGAGAGAGAGACAGAGACAGAGACAGAGAGAGAAGGAGAGTTTCGGGGTGGAACATGGGAAAAGGGGCTAACAAAAAAACTCTTTTGCTTCCAATAGGTCTTAATATTTAAAATCTCTGAAGTTTCCTTGTATGTTATGAAAAGCTACAAATTTATCTTTTGCCATTTTCCCAAAGGAAGTTGACCCAAATCCAACAGCAGCAGTTGTAAAATTTCTCTAAGCTTTATCAAATGGCCCCTACAGAGTCCAGCTTAAAATTAAAAGCTCCCCCTACCAGAGGGAATATATGTGACTTTAATAACTGAAATGTGTTTTTACTTTCTATTACAGAGGTCAAAAGGTTTCTAAACAAACCAAATTTATCAATTATTTAGAGCTGATTTCTTCTGAAGTGGTATTTCTGAGATATTATTTGGTGGATAAATTCAATGTTCTAGGGCCAACAGCAGCATTTTATTCATAACAAATTTCCACTAAACTGAATTTGCTGGGGCAACTTAATTTCCACTATCGTGTTTGCACTGTAGAAATATCAACTGAACTGTTATAGTGCCTAACTAGTGGGCTTTTCAGAGAAAAAAAATTCAGTATAAGCATGCTTGTTCAGCACCGTTCCCCCTGCTTTCTGTTTATTGCCTAGGAAATAAACTGGCTTCTCTATCTACTGGGATTTAAAATTTTTTTTAAGCTCCTAGAATGTTCTTCAAAACCACAGAGACACTTTTAAAGTTAGAAATAATATCTTAAACTACATTGTCATCTTAGCTGCTGAGGAAAATCAGATTGTCGTTAAGACTTTGATTAAAGAGATTTTTTTAAATGAAGGAGACATAGGTTTGCATGCCCACATGTGTGTGCCAACAAACGTACGTGTGTGTGCGCGTGTGTGTGCACACATTGGGAGAAGATAAGGGTCTTATCTCCAGAATTCTTCTGGAATCTTGACGGACCCCTTGGTTTAGGGCTCTGTGCTAGAGGATTCAATAACAGTTTATAGAGCAACTGCTCTCGATTCTTAACACAGTGCATAGCCCATGTAAATATTATGTTTATTATATACTAACTAAACATATATTGGGTTTCTGCCTAAAGTCTGCCATTTGGTGTATGCAGAAAACATTATAGAACAGTTCATAAATTCATTTGAAGCTGTGTTAAATGAAAGCAGCCATCCAGAAGCTGAAATTTTTTCATCTTTAAAATAGCAGTCTTCCCAGCTCTAAAGCAGTAGGTTTATTTATGCTGGTGAATGCAACACACCAAAGTAATCAAGGCACTATGCTGCATATTCTGTTTTAATGAAAGCAAATTTCGTTAAGGCAAAAGACTGAGTTATATTTTCCTTATCAATATGGGCTTTTATTTTATTGTTATTATTATTATTGTTATTTTTGTAAATTCAGAAGGAAAAAAAACGCTTTTCCCTCTCTGACTCTCTGATACCTATTAGCCTGTTCAAGATGGAAATAACAGCAATTAGGTTTTCCAGACGTCCGCTGATAAAGACAAATGAAAAATGAAGGAGGAAGAAAGGAACGCGGCAAGCACAGGCGAGCTATTTACCTCTCGGGGAGTCGGCTGGCTGGGGGTTGTCAGAGCTAGACAACTTTTACCTCTGAAAGGCTGGCTGACATCCAAGGGAACCTGCAAAGTCCCCAAGGGATACATTCCACCTTGCGTGGGCTCAGGTTGAACTCCCAGGGGGACAGGCCTTTCCATCAGGACTGGGACCCATGTGAGGACTGACTAAAGGGTTTTGAACTCTCACCTGTATACTTCATTCCTGGAATTGGTCCATGGTAGGGTAGGTTGAATACAACTCCAAATATAACATTGAGATTTTCACTAGTCCGTTGCGAGAACAATTTCAGCCCTGCAGAAACAGACAACTTGAGTGTTCTTTGCCGCTGCTGCCATTTTTATCGCCACATAGAGGTGCTTATTAAAGTGCCTTTGATTGTAAGCGAAGCTTGGAAACTAACACTGCACAAAAAAGAAATTGGGTTGTCTTGGTAACGATCTTTGTGGGGATATTTAGGGGGTGGGGATGTTTTTATCAAATCAATTAACCAACACTTTTTGCTCCATGAAGGCAAGGATTTTTGTCTGCTTTGTGTACTGACTTACCTTTAGCACTCAGAATGCTGGCTGGCACATAGTACATGCTCAATGAAGATCTGTTGACTGAAAGGGCCCATCGGTTATTTGAATAGTGACTTTCAACCTAAAATGAGCAGTGCTCTTTGCAAGCATTCACCATTGTTCTGGAAATTGAAGGCTTCTCTGTTTAATACTTTAAAAGTGAGCTTTTACTCCTTGCCCATAAAAAGAAACCTGACCCTATGCAGGTAGATGCTATTTTGATCCTTTGACCCTGCTTAGGTAAAATATTCTCTTCAGAGGGTCAGGCTCCATCAGTTGCTGGAGCATCAGTATCAGATCGATTCTCCCTTGTGGAGAATCAAGTGGTAACACAGGAAACCTCTTTTTTTTTTTTTTTCCTGGTTGCTAACTTTTTAGGAACTGGTGTTTGCACCTGCTCACACAACTTGGAGCCCCAGGGTGGCGCTTTCTTATGATACTGTAGCAACTGGGTCCATAAAAATATTGACTACGACTCAGGATGCCACAATTTTTGCTTCTTTCACTGATGCTCTTCCTACACATCATTTGAATGGCTTGGCTAGAATAAAATTCTTTCTGAAGACTGTAGACTTCAGGGCCCCAACTGGCTACTTCGTGTGTAAAGAACACACCCTCCCAACCTCAGAGGGACTGCCCGGGGCCAGGATCTTGATGCTGTTAAAATGTCTTATGACCCTGGGTCCCAAGAAAGAAGGGTCCCTTCTTTGTCCAGTCTGAGGGTTTTCACTACCTACACTATTCAGATGTGAACTGAATCACTTCGGAGATGTGAACACAGATCACGGATAGAATGATTTTGATTTTTCTACCCTAAACTGCTCTTGTATCCATGGTCAATAATCATGTGCAGAGTATGGGTCATATCCATGCTTTGGAGATCTCACTAGGAGGGCAGAAGGGCTGATCAACACTTGCCTTTTTTGCTGCTCAGCAGGCAAAGCTACATCCCAAACAAGGACAAGTGGGGCCTGAGGACCCACCTTGGTTCCCGAACCTGCCAAGAAGGCTCCCTGCTGAGTGTGTGATTCCAGGAGGCTTCAGAAGGGGAAAGAGTGGCTGCCAGGCAGGGTTCTTTCTGTCCAGGCCTGTACCTTGCCCACCAAGTCTGCCTTGGCCAGGAGGGTGGTGGTGGCAGGGGACAGAGTCTGAGAAATAGTCTTGAACACTGTCACCTACTCAGGCAGTGGCAACATAGGTTGCTTCTTGTGAGCACTGGCACCTGTGATTTAAATACCCTCCTGGGGCTTCCATATCCTGCCCTTCTGCTTTAGAATCCCAGCCAGCCTCTGGTGGGAAGCTCACACAGAGGTAGAGCCTGACAACTGAAGTGTTCCTAAGTTCTTGCCTGGTCATTCAATTAGTTCTTATATCAGTCTTGATTCCAGATAAGGAGAGAATGGAGCCCATAAGGCTTTGGCTAATCTGTGCCATTTGCCAAGCTAGAAAAAAATGAAACTACATACAAATCTATTTTTTTTTTTTAGGAAATTTGACTGTAATAGGACATGACATTATATAAAGACAAAATTGAGATGTCAGCTTTTGGATGATGCTAATTATTTTTATTATTACTGTTAATATAATTCTCCACTTAGAGAACAGTTTTCTTAAGTACAGGAAAAAAGTCAATAATATGTGGCCAATTGGGCTTTAAAAATCATCTTTGGTTGTCTAATCAATAAATAATTAGCCAATTAGCATACTTGTGTCCCAGCATGAATAACACACACTCTCCCTTCTCTCTCCCTCTCTATCTCTCATACACACACACACACACACATACATGCACACACACACCCTCTATTGACAGGACAAATATATTTTCACACCAGATACATAAAAAGCTTCACAGAAACATACAGAACCTGTCAGAAGGCACTGACAGTACTGTCTCTGTCCACGTGACTTCTTACTCCCTATTTTTGTCCTCAGATCCAGTTTACCAGTCTAATCTCCGATATATATAACATAGGAAGATACTACCTTCAGTGTAGGTCTTATGCCTAATTTCCACTGGCTTATAAAATTTGCTCAGTGAATTTTTTAGAGTAATCAGATTCAAGTTTCTATTGACAAATATTTTATCCAGTTGTCATGATTATTTTAACATGGAGAAAAATAGATACTAGATTAATCCAAGTGTTTTTAGAGACAAGCCAATAACTTCTAGAGAGAAGTGTTGACTTTCTTCACAAACACAGAACTAGTAAGCCATTCGGTATTCTAAGACTTAGATGATAGAAATGATAAGTACTTGCCTTTCAAAGCAAACGTCAGCGAAGAGCCCCAATGCCACTCTCTGTTTCGCACATACTTAAAAAATGGTAGAAGTTCTGAGATAATGTAACTTTATCTTTCATTATTGCCAATCCTTTCAGGACATATAAGGTTTATCTAAGAAACCCAAAACAGACACACACACATACAAACCCAAACACCCCAGTTCGGACACCCCTGGAGTAGGGTGGGGCAGCTTCACAGAAGACTACAGCCTATACACCAGCAGTCCCCAACCTTTTTGGCACCAGGGACTGATTTCATGGAAGACAATTTTTCCATGGATGTGGGAGGGGTGAGGTGGAACTGGGGGGAGGAGGTGCAGCTCTGTGGCCCAGTTGCTCACAAGCCACAGACTGGCACTGGTCTGCAGCTGGGGGGTGGGGACTGCAGCTATACACCCATTGCGGCAGTCCTGAGAGTCAGCCTCATTTAGGTCGCTCAGAAGGGGTGAATTCTTTTTAGTCCATTTTCTTTGGAAAATATCCTATTATAAGATTGCCATGGTCATGGTTGCTGTTGGGTCCTGCATACCCAGTAGATGTCGAGTGCTCGAGACCCACTTTAGCTGCCAATGTCCCAACCCCCAGCTCACCATCCCACCATCTCCAAGAAGGAGCTTCTGTTTGTTGGTCTCATTGCAGAATGTTATTTTTCCGGTGGGTAAGACCACTGTAAGTTGGAATTCAGACCCAAAGGATTTGCTTCTCTCTGGTACTCTGTCCTTTCCTTCTGGCTGTGGCGGGGGTGGGGATTGGGGAGTGGAGGGGGCAGTTGGGGACATCAGACTGCTGGTCTACTCTCCCTCCAACACTCCCGCCCCCTCCAGCACACACTCGCCCCTGGCTCAGCCTCCATCTCCATATGGCTGGTGCAATGCCAGGCAGGGAAGCCCTGGCTTCCTTTCTCTTGGTTGTGCCCAGACACTCTCATCTATTTTATCTGTTGCTCTACTTAGAGGAAGGTTAGACTGACAGATTGGTTTTTGGGCCTTGCTACTGTTCCAGACTCACAAGGGGTGGTGGGCTGGGAAAGAAGGATTACTTTCATTTTATCTGCTGCTCTCACTGCAGCGTTTCTGCCCCTCAGGGACTTTGTGTATAAGAAAGGGTAGGATACAGGAATTTGGGTAGGATTCAGGAATTTATCCAATTCCTTACCTTCACAACCTCTAAGTGGTCCTGTAGGGTAGTAGCATCCCCATTTGACAGGTGGGAAAAGTGAGTTTCAAGACTTGCTGAAGGTCTCCTAATGGGAAAACACAAAATGAAGAAGTATGCAAAACCAAAAATGTAGTTTCAGTATGTATCAGTCCTGTAAAGACCATGAGGCAGGCACGACAGTGTTAGTGACAGGGCTGGGCTATTTAGTTTGGGTTGTTGGGGAGGCTTAGAACACATAAAAGATCATTCTCACTCCTAGTTGATTGGATTCTGTGCTGAGATCACATTGGATAGTTTGAACTCTTAGCAGAGTGATTCAATCAAGGAATATTTCTAAGGAATTTGATGTACCCACTGTACAAGCTATGCTTGCATTTATGAAAACTTTCTCACCCCATGTACATTTATATTCTTGTGAAATAAAAATTAAGGCTATGTTTCCATGGGCTAAATAAAAAAGAATCATGTCATTTACCCAAGATGTAGTTTTCCAAGATATTATAGCTTGGTGTCAAAGCCCGATGTAGATTGTAATAGGAGCAAGTAAAGGCTCCAGCACTTACAGTTTATGGAAATGCTCAGTGATGGAATGGTTCCAAGAACTGTTTTGACATACTTTGCACATTTGCATACACTGTTGCTAGCCCATTTGGTGCCTTTGTACAAATTAGGAAAGCATCTTCCTTTCTCCAGTGATGACCCAGGCCCACTCCCAATCACATGGCTTGGTGAGCCATGGGTGGGCTGTATTTTAGGTGTCCTTGGGCAAAGCATGGAGTCCGCAACTCTATGACAGTCCCCAGACCATAATAATAATTCCCTATTTTCCTACCGCACATCAAAGCAAAAGCACAAATGCCATCTCATTAATTACCAAAGCAATCTTGAGTGACGAATGGAGCAAGATCCTTATTTTCATTTTACAGTTATGGGAGCAAGGCATAGAGAAATTAAATGACTGCCCCAAAGCCACACTGATCTTAGGTGGCTCTGACTAGAACCGGAGGTTTTCTGACCCTTGGCCTCATTCTTTCTAATTCATTGAGCACTGTCCAGGCCAGAGACATCCATCCATTCATTCATTCAGGCATGTCATTCAAGATTGCAAGTTCTTGAGGGAAGGGCTGTGCCTCCTTCATCTGGGTGTTCTGCAAACCTGTCATAGTATTTGGCATATACTAAGCATGCATTGGGTGTTTGCCACATGAATGGTAGAAAGTGTTGGTTGTCCTGCTTGTGTAGTTACAAAACGTGTGCTGGTGATACAAGTGGCTGCAAATGATGACTGTAATCTCCACCTTTTTCTGCTGCTAAAACTGTAGGTGTGGTCAGCATCACACAGGTCCATTTCTTGTGCTGCAAAAACCGGTTTCCAGCTGGATTAGTCAAAGCTCTGTGGAAAAGGGAAGAAGGCAGGTGAAAACTCAGCCTGCTAAGTAGACGGATGCAGGTCTGAGAGCTGCTTGGAAAGTAATGAATTACACTTTCTGCTGCCTTCAGAAAACTGATGTCATTGAACGAATGAAACCACAGAGGCAGGTATCTGAGAACTTGAGCTCCTTTTATAGAAGATGTATGATCACCGAGGTTTTCAGCAGCACTTCCCCCTGCTTATTGCCTGATAGTTTACCTATCATATCTGTCAGGTCTTTCAGAAAACAGAAAAATAACCTTGGAGGAATCAGAATAAACCGGCTCGGATCCCTCCCCCTGCCATTGGTTGGGTTGTTAATAACATTTAGTTAGAATCTTTGGAGTCTCAAAGAGGAGGAGACTTGGCTTTCCGAGTGTCCTCAGCAGTGTGTGTTGTCCTTTGAAGATGCTCTCAAGGTCATGGGTGAAGTGTCAGAATTCATTAGCCAAATGGATGCAGTCAATCCTTCTAACAAGGCAGGGCCTTTTGCAAATAACGCGCAGTCAAAATAATGAAAATCTCACCCAAGTTGATTTTCCATAGGTCTAAAAATATGGGGAACCAGTTACTCTTATGCAGCTCATAATAATGTCATAATTGAACGATCTATAAACAGCATTATGCAAAGGAACATAGAACAAATGCAGCTGAATGCTCTTCTATTGGAATCTTTTCTTTCTCACAATTAAATGTCATTATGAGGGATTCTACTCTATTTTATATGTAATCAGGACTTGTAAAGTCTCAATATAAACAACATTTTTATTTGATCAGAGTTCATTATGAGAAGTACTACTGTATAGAAAAATGTCTGAAATTACACTCTGGACTAGAAGCCGGAATTTACTAAACGGAGGGGGAAAAATGGCTGCCTCGCCAAGCATGCATACCTTTGCAATCTGGTGCATTTCCTTACGTGGCCTTGCTTGGGCTTATAAACCACTGGAATCAATTTCTTTTAAAAACACGTTTTTCAGAAACTTATTACGCACTTTAGAGATATATTATATACCTTCAGCAGCAAAAGAAGAAAAATTACAGGTGGAAAAGCAGCCCATTTTTCTAGCAGCTGAAAATGATGCTGTGTACTAGTCACAGGGGAACAGTAAAAATTACACTCCGACAGCAACAGGGCAGAAACCCACAAAGGCACAGCCGAGCGAGTGGCACGGCCAGGGAGTGCGCTAATAAATCAAGATAATTCTCTGCCTGCCTTGAACTTAGACCCGGCTACAATTCACTGGTACAGCCAGGAAAAAAAAAAAAAAGTCTGTTAGTGGAATTCAGCTTTACTGGGGGGACGTGATTAGTCACTGGGCAGATTGAGCCTCGATTGCATCTAAATGGTCCACTTTATGAACCATTTATCTTCTGCTCAGACCATTTTCATTACACCAAAAACTGATGCTGAGCCACCAGCTGTAAGATACAGCCTGGTGAAAATTAATAACCTTTTTTTTTTCCCCTTCTGCAGGACTCCTGCATATGTGAGCAGGAGCATTTATCCCTGTTTTGTTGCTATTTGCATCCCAGCATCCTGGCAGTCTTTCAATTTTCTCAAGTCTCTTAGCCTTTGCCCCCTGTTTCGCTTTTGCAACACAAACAATCCATCCTGTGCATTTAAAATTCTCTTAGCGCCCTGACATCACGATATAGCCTTAGAGCAGGGAGCAGTTTACACAGAAAGGGCTCTTATTAATTCCTCTGTCCTGCCTTCCTGCTAAAATATAGGGATCTTGAGATTACTGCTGGGTCCCTTAAAGACCATTTAGAGCTGTGCAATTTAAAAAAGGAGACCTTTATTAATACCTGCTTAGGCTACTGACTGCGGGGAGGGCAAAGGAGGTCTGGCTGTGATGGAAGATAGTCTCTTAGTGAAGCAGAGTCACGTGACTGATAATTCAAGACAGCCTATTGAGCCTTGCGTAGCCGCTGAGATATATGCTGACATGATTACAATAACATACAATGAAATTATGGAGTATTAATGGTGCTTAACCACTGTCAGGCATTAAGCAGAATTAACATGAGTCTTTTTCTGGGCAGACATAGTTTTGATAGGGCTGATTAAGAATTTGGCTGTCTAAGGAAACTCATTATAGTATTAATTAGGATACAATGAGCCCAAACTGTGTTGTTTTGGCATATTTCTGCATGAGGCCACATGTTTGGTGAGAAGCTTGGAGCTCATCGCATCAGCCCTGGAGTTGTTGGACGCCATGCAACTTTTGTTTTCCCGAACAGCTTTTGCAGAAGACAGTGTCTTCTGTCTTTCTTTTTCCTCTTTTGAGGCACGCTGAAACTATTTTGATAGCTAGTTTTCTTTATTGATAATGAAGGCCAGTCTGTCATGAGAACTGCTAATAAGTTTACAGAGAAATATTTTTTGTCTGCAGGAGGATTTTGTGATTTTTTTTGAAAATCTTCAAAAGAGATTCTTTTTTTGAGAATATTGCAAAATTTAGGCAGTAGATGGAATAGCCAGTTCCATTATGTGTAATATTTGTGACAATATTACGCTTTGCAAGTTTTTTCCTTCAATATGTAACATGTGATGTGGCAGTTGGGGGGAAACTCACTATTTTCTCAATTTTTAAAATATTCCTTTCCCACCACAGTCTACATTCGGTAAGGAAAGAGATTCGTGGTCTCTTGAGATCTCTTTGGAGCCTTGAGTTGGTTCCCTCTCTAGACTGGCTGCTCAGCAAGATGATTTTAGGAAATACTTCTTGAGATAGACGCTTTGGTGATGGGGACTTAAGATCACATGAGTCACTGACTAGAGGGACATGGACAACAACAGTTGTGGAGCAGCACAGGTGCGTGGAGCTCACCCTGCAGCCAGGACCAGGATGTGTCTGTCTGCTCCACTCTGATGAGTCCCACGCTCCCACGCTCGTCTGTGTAGTCGCAATGAACCTGGCTGATCTGCATCAATTGCTGTGATGGCCAAATGGAACTGATAGGCTGTGTCCATTCATTTTGTCTAGACGTGGCTTCAATTGACCAGCTGGGTGTGCAGGGCCTGTCCGCCTGACAGCTGCTAACTGTCAATGGGCCATATGTAGCCATGGAAAGTTGCAGGCTTTGGAACGCTCAAGGGCACGGACCAAACTCCTTGGGGAGAGAGGTTTTCCACAAGGACGGCTGGGGCTCTGATGAACCCACTCTCAGCAGCCTTTTTTTTGTCAAAATCTTCTGGCCAAAAGGGCAATGGCTATCACCAAGTAAACACCTTTGTGACCAAACAACCATTGTTAAAACCCTGTTAATATTAATGTCTAAAGGCCAGGGGGAGTCCAGGAGACCGGATGCATATCCATAGCATGCTCGGTGCCCCTTACCTCTCAGGTGGATCTAGCTTTAAGTTTTGAAGTTGAAAGAGCGAAAGACAACTTCTTGGCCTCTTAAAAATTAACGGAATAAACTTGCCAGGGTTGTTTCCAGTGAGAGGATGAAAACAGTTGTACTTTAAAAAAATAAATAATTATAGCATTAAGTTTAGGGGTGTGAAGTATGCATTCACATTGATCTTCCTTTTTTGTGCTAATATTTTTCTTTAGATAAAGTTGACAAAACATGAGAGGCATTTCCAAAGAATGTCTCCTCTTTATATTCTAAAATATGGCCATTGAGGGATTGCCTTCCAGGAGAAATTTTATTATGCTTTTATATTTGTATTAAAATAGCGCATAGCCATGATGTGAAATTTATAAAACTACCTAGTGGCAACATTGGAGGTGCCAGAAAAGAGTACTTTTTCTGGTAATGATTTTCTTTGCTACTGTGGCCAACGGAAGATTTCTACCTGTGCCAGGAGCAGTTAGCTGGTAGTAATTTTGGTAGCCAGAACCTCAGTGAATATAGTTTAACAAAAAGATAAGAAGGACCGAGGCAGATGCAGTATAAGCAAATTAAAAATAATGACACGGAATACATAGATAACAAAGGCATTGTGGAGGATGGTAGGTGGGGAAGGACTCTTCCTTGCAGATATTTGTGCACGGGGGCTCTGTCTGTCCTTGCACAGAGGAGTATGCCTCCAGCCAAGTCCAAGCACCAGAATCAGCAGGGACCACACTTTTTGTGACCTCATGCAAGGTGCCCAAACACCTCCTCAGAGGTGTGGCTGGCTCAGCATAGAAGCTGCAAAACAACAAAATTCGTTGCTGGCAAACTGCTGGGAGTGGCAAAGGGCACTCAAAGGGGTGAAATAGGAGGAGTTTCCTTCTTTTGCTTTTGGAGAGGTGTCATTTTATCTCCTCCATACAAGCCTCAGGAAGAGGGCCCCTAACAAACTGTTGTGCATATATGTCAATTTGAGAATGAGATCGTTACAGTCGTTCTTGGAAACTGTGTGTGAGTTAGTGGTGGCTCTCGGAGATTATGAATCAAATCAAAACCTTCCTATGGTGGGAACCAACTCAGTAGGTTGGTAGGCAAATGCCACTTTGGTCAATGTTTACTGAGCTCTTGCTGCATTTCAGACACAGGGCTATGAGCTGGAGAAACAGAACAGATATAAAACTTAGTCATCGTTCTCAAAGTGATCAGTCCAGTATGGGAAGAGACTCCTACATCATTAATCACTACACAATGTGGAAGATCCCGTCAGAGACCTAAGTAGAAGGGGCTGGCAAACAATACCTCAGTCAGGCCATAGGGTCAGGATGGGGTTCTGGGAGGTCATGGGTGGGCCGAGAGGGAATCTGCTAGAAGTACTGAGGAGGAAAGGCCGCTGACCAGAGCACCAGCAAGTGTATAGGGCACGCGCTGGGGCTCCGTGGCCACCACTGGAGCCGAGAGTCCTGGGTTGGGGAGGGAAACAAAGCTCGTAGACCCAGTTCACCGGGAGCCATGATACATTTTTAAAGTGGAGGGACATCAACAGATTAGTGTGGTAGAAAAGCCCTGGGAGCCACAGGGGGAGGAGGCAGTGTGGCAAGAGAATTGCAGTTGCATTTTCCAACTCCTGTTGCCACCAGAACCCTACCTTTAGACTCACATATAAACCCTTGTCCTTCAAAAATCACACATCAGCTCGCGCCTCTGCATCCCTTCCCTTGTCCACTGAGGACTCCAGCCCCTGGCTCACAGCCTCCTTCCCTTCCCTATTTAGGGCTTTAACAGTCACGCTACTCAATGTCTCTCCCATCAACCCAGGTTCAAACTCCCTTGGCCTCTGACCTTCCTGGATCCAGTGCTCACTCCCACAGCCATTTGGAACTGGCTCTGCCTCTGAAATCTACTCCTCCATGGCCCCCTTGTGGAGCACGCATTCTCCAGCCGCCCCTCCTCCACTAGCATTGCTCTTTAAACCCTTCCCTTTCTCTCCACCCATCCCCCGAGGGTGGTTTCATTTCCTCCCCATGTGGCCATGGTGTATCATGTCTGCCGCCCTCGTGGCAGTCCTTGGCTCTCTCCCCCTCACCTCCCATTGCCTCTTCAGGCCACCTCTGAACCCTGCTTTAACGAATGGGTTGCTTTTTCTGCACCCAAGATGCAGAGCACTTCTGCAGAAATTGACACACTCCCATCTCTTTTGGTGTCTCTAATCAATGCTTTCCCCATTTCTCTCAAGAAAGACCCTAAACTGTTTCGTTTGGGGGAAGTTCCTTTTTCTCATACTCAGTGGAGAAAATCAAGGCTCAATGCTACACAACACATCAACTTTTCCTTGATCACGACCTTCATTATCGAGGAAACTACCTCTGCCCTCATCTGTTCTGCCCTTTTGTTCTTTCTGTCTCCTTCTCAGACTTAAGATGAACCCCCTAGAGCTGCTCTGGACCCTGGACCACCAGGTTCCTGTGAGGACCAGTCGCCATTCTCTCTTCTCTCAACACTATGTCCATGTGTCCTTATCATCAGCGCTATCCTAAGATTTCATGGGCTATTCTCAACTCCAGCTCCTTCCAACTCTCAAGCAGCTCCTTCTTGTTCTCCTGGGTAGTTTCCTTTTATTTCTACTCCACTTGCAATGCTGGGATGACACGTATGTTCTGTTCTGCATCTGCGATTCTTTTGTTTTCTTTGCTCTTTCTGGGTAACTCACTCACACTCAGGACTTCAGTTACCACCTGAGTAGTAATGATTCTCAAATCTAAATGTAAAAATGTAAATCTCAAGCCCCAGACAGGTATATTAAGTTACTCCAGTAATTTTCAGAGGTGTAATTGGAGTTCTATGAGGCACTCTGGGGCCCAACTCCAGACAATCTGGTTTAGGAAGTTCAAGGTGGTTTGGGAAGTGAGACTCAAGCATACGCATTTTTTAAAGCTCCTTAGATGACGATGTACGTAAAGACTTGAGAAACATTGAACCATCAGGTGGAGATCAACTCTCAGCTATCTCACGTGCTTCTTAAATATAACATGTCCCCCAAATGAACTCATTATTTCTTCCCTTAAGCATGAAAGTCTAGTGTTTGCTTTTCTTAGTATTTCACTGAGTCGCCTCTAGTGAAAAAATCTGTAATCATCTTAGACTCCTTCTTATTCAACCTTAACACTGTTGATTTTAATTCCTAAATATGTATTAGTTTGCCCCCTTTTCTCCATCCCCAATGTCACCCACTCAGTACCCCCCTTCTTATCTAGATTGTCATAGTAGACTGTGTGTTGGGGCTGCCTCCAGCTTGCCTTCCCTGCCCACTCTCCGTGCTGCTGGAGGGAGTGCTCTCAAACCCCCCTCTGATCCTCTGACATTCTGCTCAGACCTTCCAGTATGTCCCCATGATTTACAGAATGGCAGTGGCAGGACACTCACAGACACCTGTGATTTCACCCCTGCCAACCTCCCTGAGCATGTCTTTTGTTTTTCCAGTGAAGCATGTCAAGATGCTGGGACCCTTGGTCATGGGTGGGGAGAGGCCTTCTGTTGTATACATGGCCTGTTAATAAACACACATGAGTTAGTAGTTTACTTTTTAGGCAGAGTCAAAATGTTCCTGAATCCAAATTATGCCTATCAAAATGTTAAATACTCATGCCTAGGAAATACAGGGTCAACAGATGAAAAACAAAAAAGGAAGCATGAATAAATAAATAAGTGATTGCAATATTACTGATAAAAATATACATGTTGAATGAATGAAAAAATAAATGAGGGCATTAATGAAAGAGGGGAGTCCAGTTAGGAGCTGTTTAATAGTCTAAGAGAGAAAGAATGAAGACCTGAATTTAATTTGTGTCAATAAATTGACATTAAATTAAAGTGGGTGTTAATTAGAATTGGAAAATTTTTTGTGGCTCAGTCTGGACATGGCTCTACAAGTTTGAATTTTTTTAATCGATTTTTGAATTTTTTTGATGTTGGACTTGATGGGGTGAACTGTGGACTTTTTATTAATCTGTGCTGTATTGCTGTGAGATCAGCTGGAAGATTTCTGCCCTTTGTGAGAAGCGCACTGTGGCAGTCCAGGCAGGCTCTCGTCGGTCTGTACGCACAGACCCTTGGATCTGCAGGGGTTCAAGTTAAGTCTGTGGAAGGCCAATGGTGCCGAAGAAAGGGAGAACAATTTCCCCCTTTTTAAAAATGTAAGCATCATGTCTGAAAGAGCATAGATTATACATCAGTTTCTAGTTCTAAAGATAAAATAGTGTATATTAGGAGGTAATTTAAAAACCAACCTTGAAAGAAAATGGAAAAACATGGGTGGTAGGAAGAGACTGTTACATCCAGGACGACTAGCTGGGAAAAGCAATTTTGGTTCCCAAAAGCTTTAGGAATGCTGGGCATTCCTTAAGGCCTCACTCGTCCTTGTATCCTCAGCACCTACCTGGTATCAGGCATCCTGTATGTGCTCTGTAAATGTTTTTTGAAACATTTAAGATAATTGAGAAATGAAGATATAGAAAACATTCAGAAAATTATACATTATTTAACCTGTAGGTAATTTTAAGCTCAGTCTGACACAAAGTATGTATCATTCCCCAAATTTAGATCAGATAGTTTGAAATTTTAGTTTGATATCAAACTATTTCCTGCAATATACTTATCAGACATTCATGTGCCAAGCCTCCTGTTGGATGCTGGGTGGAGTGGAAGCAAAGAAGCAGATCAGTAAAGGCCTGAGATGGGCTCCTCGGCTCAGCCTCCAGGACATCCAAGGGGACAGAGGGTGTGTAAAAGTTAAGACCCTCCGTGAAACCAAAGCGGGGAAGGTAGTTTAACAAAGGAGCACAACATATAGTTTGCTTATTATATGGCGTGCTTCTCCTTTAGGATTATAGAATAACTGAAACAGTCTTCCCTTGGAGATCACACCAGCATTTATTTCAAATCAATGTTGAAAATGAAATGGTAATCTTCAGGGGGGAGGGGCCGCCTCCTCCATAGCCATCACTTCCTATTGGAAATCTTTCTTTCATGTTTCTGCTTAGTACTCAATCCAGGGTTTGAAATTAATTAAAAGATATCCTTTCTCTAATCTTTAGATAATTAGCTTCAAAGATTTTCTTCAAAATGTTGTAATAACTTTATCTTTCATGTGTAAATTCAGAACTGTTCCTATCTGGACAATAATAATTCAGTAGTAGTTAGTAATTGAGGGAAAGGAGTGTTTTGTCAGTTACTTAAGTGGTTGGGTTTCAGTCATGGGAAAATAAGTATTTATTATGAAGCATTTTTAGACTCTTTGTGCAAGACTAAAGGAAGAGTTAAGACTCCTAAAAATGTCAGAATAGGACAATATAAATTCCAGTTACTCATACCATGGAAGGCAAAACCCAATCCCAGATAAGAGGTAAATGTCTTTAATCATAGAAACTATTAATATCAAATGAAAGCTTTCTAATCATCTCTTGTCTATATTTACGAAGACAGAATAAGAAAACTTGCTTTCACTTGCAACAAGAAAGATTTCACTTAGGTGTAAGTTCAGCTTTTACATGGCATTTTTTCTTAGAAAAGAACTAAAAATGGCTAAAAATCCTATGACATTCCTCCCATTGAGAAGCAGAGAATAATTCCCTTCCCTTGAATCCATGCTGGCCTGATTGACAAGTAGAATGTGGCAGAGTGATGTTTTAGAACTCCCAAGACTAAGTCCATAAGAAGCCAGGATCCTTTTGAGAACAATCATTTTTGGAGGCTGGGTTTCTGAAAGTCTGGTTCTCCTGACAGCACCGCACTGTGAAGAAGCCCCGGCTGGCCGTGGAGAGAGACCACAAGGAGAGATGCTGGACTGAAGAAACAAGCCTTCAGCTGACCCTGCCTCAGCAGAAGCTACCTGGCAACTGTGTGGGGGACCGCAAATGAGAACCACCTAGCTGAGCTTGTCAGAGCTGAGCGATAACAGCTAATTGATGGTTCATGCCACTAAATTTTGTGGTGATTAGTTATGCAGTGATAGATAATTGGAATAGTAGGCACTTTTAAAGCTTGGAAAAAATTGTCTTGGGAGGGAAATTGTAAAATATCATTACCTGCAGATTATGAATATGAGGAACATCATTCGACTTGAACAGCTAAGGCACAATTTTTCTTATCTAGGGTCATTAGGATAAAATGCTAATAACCTAAGGTGACGGCCAGCTCTCCATTCCTGCTCTTCTGCATTCTTTTTGTCTAGTCTAGTAAGTTCTACCCTTGATATTCAGGTCGTTAATTTGTTATGTTTATTTTCATTTCCATGAAAACTATTTTTGAGAAAAGTATCTGTAGATATATTCACATTAAGTCAAATGGTTGCTTAGACTTACTGTTTTGATCTCCATTGGCCTGTGTTGCATTCAGAAAGTATTTGTTAATATTTATTGTATACTGTGTGCTCATTACTATGTGAATTGCTATGGAATACAGCACTAGACAAGCTAGTCAGGGTTTCTGCCTGTCTTGTAGAGAATTGCTGTGTATGAGGGATAGAGCTAATTAAGTAAGCAAATAGATTTTGCCCAGATCAAAGTCTAAAGCCAAAGTTTTGATTCTTCCACTCCTCACAGCCTTCCTGTCAGGGGCTCTAGAAATTCACCCAAGTCTGTTTACCAGCAACTGTGAACCAAGCACCACGATGTATCCAGAACAAAAATAGAACCAGAAAGCTCATAACCCAACAGGAGAGAAAAATGCTAACATAACAGATCTAACAACTGTCAGATGGAAAATTATGCCGCCATGAAAGTGACATTCACACAAAAGGATTTGATAGGTGCCATAGATGGTATTCCAAGTCAGGGGAAAGGAAGGCTTATAAAAGATGCTGGGACAAATAGATACCTTTTGGGGGAAAATCACATTGGAGTCTCATATCATATCAATAAACAAATTCTAGAGGAATTAAAGAGAGAACACACACAAAAAAGTCATAAGAAAGTTATGATGGACTTTTCCCATAAGGAAAAAATTATGATGAGCATCTACCTGATTGTTAAATGGGGAAGGACTCAAAAACATGAAAAGGATCACTAAGGAAAATATTAACAAATTCAGCTACATAAAGACAGAAATTGACCACAATAAAGTGAAACATGGTAGCTTTCATGATGGGATATTATGCAGCTATTTGGAAAAGATGTTTTGATATATTCTTAAAGTAATAGAAAATGACTCCAATAGACTACTCAACAAAAAAAGCAATATACATAATAATGTCTACAATATGATCTAAATATTTATAGAAAAATATGCTAAAAATTGTAAACTTTTTCTACTGATTGGTGAAAGTATTAATGATTTTTATTTATATCTTCTTTATACATTAATGTGTGATGCATTTTCAAAAATTTCCAAATGGCTTTGTATTACTTCAATCATTAGAAAAATGCAGAGTCAAAATATATTCACAAATAATTTTTGTGGATGGTATAATATACTAAATACTAAATAATATACTAAAATAATATACTAAAATGGTTAGTATAATAATTATCAAACATCTATGCACTTCCACTATATATCAGGCATTGTTCCAAGGGTTAGGGTATGTAAGTGAACTAAATAAATACCTCTGCCAACCTCTGCCAACGTGGGGCTTACATTTTAGCAGTGAGAGACAGAAAATTAACAGTAAACATATCAAATAAGTGAGTTATACAGTATGTTAGAGGATGATAAGTGTGCTATGGTAAAGAGAAAAATAGGATCAGAGGAATCGAAAATCAAATAAAGCAACGGGGTTCATGGAGTAGGGAAGCAGGGAGGCAGGCTGAGGCGTGAAATCAGGTGGCTACAGTAGGCCCCATTGGGAAATTGACACATGAGCACAGATTGGCAGGTGAGGAAGTTAACTGCAGGAACACCTCAGGTCGCTCTGTACTGCTGGAGAGAACTGCCAGAGCAAAAGCACTAGGACAAGGGATTGCAATGGAGGAAGACCAGGGAGGCTTGAGGGGCAGGGGTGCTGGTGTAGAATGACAGATCACTGCCCACAGGTGGACATCTGAGAGCTTTGGTGACCATTGTAAGTACTTTGACATTTTTTTTGTTGTTGTTCTTTCTTTCTTTTCTTTTCTTTTCTTTTCTTTTTTTTTTTTTTTGAGACAGAGTTTCACTCTGTTGCCTCCAGTAGAGTGCAGTGGCGTCATCACAGCTCATTGCAACCTCAAACTCCTGGGCTCAAGCGATCCTCCTGCCTCAGCTTCCCAAGTAGCTGGGACTACAGGTGTGTGCTACTGCACCCGGCTAATTTTTTCTATTTTTGGTAGAGATGGGATCTGGCTCTTGCTCAGGCTGGTCTCAAACTCCTGGCCTCAAGCAATCCTCCTGCCTCAGCCTCCCAGAGTGCTAGGATTACGGGCCTGAGCCCAGCCAGTACTTTGGCTTTTACTCTGAGTGAAAATAGGAGGCACGAAAGAGCTTTGAGCAGATAACTGCCTTCTGATTTTAAAGGCTCTTGTGGCCCTTGTGGGGCTTTTAGATAGTAGTGGTAAGGGCAGATGCTGGGAGCCCACCTGGGAGGCCCATGCAGTGATCTGGGCGAGAGTGTAGGGGCGCGTCAGTGGGGCAGCCATGGGTGCCAGGAGAAGCTGGGTCCCAGACACATTTTGAATGCAAAGCTGGCAGAATTCCTAACGGGTTGGCTGTGGGTGTGCGAGAAAGGGAAGGGTCGAGAATGACCAAGAGTAAAGCAACCGGAAGAATAACATTGATGCCAGCCAAGGGGGGGAGGGCTGCAGGTGAGCACTGACCAGACCACCCATGGAGGGAGAGCAGAAAGAGAGAAAGGGGAAGGACTGTGCCTGGAGACGCAGACATCTGGGAGAAGAGGTGAAGGAGGCACCAGGGATGGAGACCCAAGGAAATGTAGCATTGCAAAAGGCCAGGGAAGCGTGTGTGTCCAGGGACAGCGAGTGACCCACTGTAGTCAGCCTCCCACTGAGACCTGTTACATCAGGTAAGAAAAGAGTGGATTTGCTCACAGATGTGACACTCTGGAGAGTATCTGTGGGGGTGGGCATTTGTGGAAGTTCTTTTCTGATTGCTTCAGTTTTCTCAGGGAAGTAGGAAGCAAGGCCTCAGGCTGACGGTGAGGATGGGGAGGCGGGGCATGTCAGCTGTAGGGACTTTCTTCTCCCGTGTTCCAGGTAGCACGGTGAGATAAGTCACCAAGCAACTTTCTGTACCTTACTTCAGTAGAAGTAACGTGTCTTAGGGGTTGTCATGGGGCTGAATTGCCATCCTGTAGATGGTAAGGAACACTGATACCTTGGTTAGCTTGGAAGCTGGAGAGGAAATAGAATGAAAAGTTAAGAACCCCGGTCTCTAAGTTGAAACCCGTAATTTTCATGTAAGGGGCCTGCCGTCATCCCTGCGTATTAATCCGCATTTGCTCCAACGGGAGTGATAACATTCTTGACTTCATTACTAGGAAACAGGGAATACAGGCCACCAAATGTCTCCTTTATCATTAATCTGACATAGAGGGATGAATGAGATCAACCATTCAGTATAAGCAAAACCACAATTTTCTCATACTTAATAAAAATGATAAGATTTTTATAGCACATTAGTTTAAACCAAATTTGCTAATCTGATTTGACAGAAAGGAACTGTGTAAAAGATTAATATAATGGACTAGCGCCTCTAATATAATTGAAGACTCTGGGATTTTCACGTCATGTTAGTGACTTTCATGCTCTTTGTGCAGTTTTCTGATGGAATTAGTGCCATTTGCAACACATGAACAGCTTCCCTGTATGGTACTGTCCGAGGGACTTTTGTAATACATAGGCAGTATAGTATGCAAGCATCTTTAAACATTGTTTCTACATATTGTGAAGTGTTTTGTTTTCCCATGTTTAAGAGAAAGTCATGCCATGAAAGATGATGATTTGGGGTTTTCTTCAGCTACAAAGTTGATGCCCACCTCCAACTTGATGCCACATGCAATTCGGGGACCCCACCATTCTCCCCCAGCCAGGCATGGTGTTCAGCCTTGTTGACTCTGCCACACTCTTACCTTAACCTCCAACAGTCAGACCTGTGAGCTTGCAAGCTTGATGGCCAGGGTGGTGATGCAATTTGTGGTTTCAAAAAAGTATTGCTTTTTAAAAACAGAGCTTATTTCTCCAAATAGAGGTGAAAACTCTATTTGGGGAATTTGATGAATTTGCTCCATGGGTGGCCTCCTATCGTCTTTAGATCCAAGCTTCAACTCCCTCTCACAGTCCAGGAGGTAACGTGTGCTCCCTGTGCTGGGTGTGGCTCCTCCTTGCAGGCCCCTGTCTTCTCCTACTGTGCTCCCTCAGTCTGAGGCTTCCTGAGCTGACGGTAGCTCTAGGAAAGACCTCAGGCTGTTCCGTAACTCCGGCTTTGCCATGCTGCTCTTTCAGGCTGGGGAGCCTCCTCTAATGCCTTATCCTCTTCTCTCTAGTGGTCTCCCTTCTCTGACCCTTGCTATCCCAAGCTCCACCCCTTCCTTTGCCATCAACATGAGTCCTTCTCCCTGGAACCCCCACGTCACTGTGGCCCATCACCACTCCTACTGCATGGTGTGATGATTATATGTTTGCATGTCTTTCTCCCACTTTGGAGCATGAGCACTTGAAGACACGGACTATGCCTTTCATCCCTGAATTCCTTCTTTAGTTTCAGACACAATAAATGTGTGGCAAATGAATGTATGGGTGAATGGCAGGGTCACTAGGACTAAACTCTATCAACTGAGAAGTTCCTTTCTCATTGATATAAGTCAACCTTGATGTGTGCATATCAATTCAGGACAATTTCTGTCTTGTACAGTTAAAAATAATGGAACTTACCTATCTCTCTATCATCTTTCTATCTATCTATGTATTATAGGTCTATCTGTGAGTTATCTTGGCTTTTTGGCTTGTTGCAGATAAAGAAAAAATTCAAAAATATTATAGAAATGATTTTTCAGTTATATTTCCCTGTTCTCTTTTCCCTTTTTGCCTTACACAAATGGAACATCCTGTGGAAAGCACTGAGAGGAAGTCCTTGTAATTAGATAGTGAGACAGTTTCACTCTGTACTGATCTTTTAATAACTGTGTGATAAAAACAAAGTGGTTATCTTTGTCTGTGTTGCTATAAGGAATACCTGGGGCTGGGTAATTTATAAAGGAAAGAAGTTCATTTGGCTCATGGCTCTGCAGACTGTATAAGAAGCATGGCACCAGCATCCTCTCCTGGTAGGGACTTCAGTCTGCTTCTGCATATGGCGGAAGGTGAAGAAGAGCTGGTGTGTGCAGAGATCACATGGCAAGAGAGGAGGCGAGAGAGGGGAGGGAGGTGTCAGGCTCTTTTCAACAACCAGCTCTCGAAGGAACTAATAGAGTGAGAACTCACTCACTGTCATCCCCCACCCAGAGCATTACCCTATTCATGAGAGATCTGTCCCCATTCCCCAAACACTTCCTGTTAGGCCCCACCTCCAATACTGGGGATCAAATTTCAACCTGAGGTTTGGAGGGATCAAGTATCCAAATCATCGCAGTGATTTTCAGCACAAAATAGCCTCCAATGTGGCTGAATATACAGAGCAATGGTGTGGCCACTGTGTACTTGCACATAGAAGACTGGAATAGTATTTGAGAGCTTCGAATAAACGGGAATTCACTGAGTGGTACATGGCAATATATGTTACATTTAGTGAGTATATCAAAATCTCATGGACGGATTGTTTATTCGAGTGGCTATTGCAGAAGAGGAGGATGGAAGGGAATTGCATGTACATGGAACACATGCCCACAGAGGCAGGGCATTCGTTGGAGTGGGTGGGAAGATCTAAAAGGTGAATTCTACTGCATTTTAGATAGATTTCTTTCCTGTGAGTATTTAAATCTGAAATTATAATGGACATCAAGGTGAAAATATATTTGTCCCTCGATATTTTAATACATACAATTCCCTTACTATTGTGACACTTTCATCTGTATGACATTATAAGAATGATTATCTCACTCTTGTTTCTGGAATAGACTCTTTCTTCCATCCTGAGCAGTTCCATGAAGACTTTAAACATATAAAACTAAAAAAAAAAAAAAAAGATAATATTACATAATTGAATGAAGCTGTCTTCTAGCTTCTCCCAAAGTTGGTAAGAAAGGAAATCAAAAGATACCAGAAAACAAGGTTTTGGCTTTGTGATTTTCCCCCTCAGGCAGACCACTGTCCTTAGCTTAAGGTACCAGCATGAATGAGAGCGCTGGGCTATCTGGCTGCAGTAATTTATGGTGTGCTATGAGACAGCCTATTTTTGAATGCTCGGAGTTTTTATAGTTTCTGGGATTAGTACTTGCTGCCGAAACAAGAGATCGCTCTCCTCGGACAGACTGTAATTTAACAGTACAACTTAGGGGCTGGCCACCTCCTTCTCTATTCCGCCACCCACTCAGGCCACGCTGGGACACACGGAGGCGCCACTTCACCCGTCACGTGGGGCGTGTGTGTCCCGCTTGGATTCAGATACATCAAGCCTGGCAAAGAATTGAGACCCTGTGAAACATGACAAGGGTTCATGTTTACTTACACTTTCTGAACTACATTTGGGTGATTTGAACAAAAGAGCATGTTCTATTTTGTAAAACAAAAGTTACAAGTTCAAAGCTATGCAAGTTGAGACAAGAATTTGGTCTGTATAAAGCTATAGCATAGACATGTATATTTTCACTAGGTTTTCAAAGTGTTTTACATCATCTTAGGCATCCCTCACTGTCTACCTGAGTGTGTGGATGATATTATTTCCACTTTAAAGATGGGGAAACAGGTTCCAAGAAGACAAATGACTTGCTTCAGATTGCACAGTCATTAACTATCAAAATTCAGGATTCAAATTTATGGCTTCTGAGTCCAGATCAATTTTTCTCTCCTGAATGTGTAACACGTACCACATAAACATAAGTGTGTGTATATACACACAGCTAAATTCTCCATTACTGAAGTGGCAGATTTAAAAGTGAAGGACTCTCAAGTCACGTCTTCTGTTACGCACAGCCCTGGGCAGCAGTGCTAGTCATACTCCTGAATGTCCTAATCTCAAGTGTTGAAATTCCTAAGGCTCAAAATCCCCAAAGTCTAAAATCCCTAAAGTCTGAATCTCCAAACTGTAATGACAGATTTGGAATTAGGTGACATCAGGCTTCTAAAAGTGAATTTCAAGTTGTTACCAATAAAGTTTATTTTTTCTATGCAGCCCTATGCATTTGGTGGAAAATTTTTGGCCACAAGATACGGCAATGACGAAAGCTTCCATTTAAAAATGCGTCATTTGTCTGCATTGGCACTCCTTCCACCTGATGAAAGTCCAGGACCTTTTGATAAATGAAAACTGCATTTGCCTGAAGAAGCCAGAGCAGTTACTGACTGGTCTGAAAATAATCATGGGCGTGGTAGGATAAGAAGATATTTATGCAACGGTTGTGCTGTTTGATCACCAGGACTGTTTCCGCCACATGTGTGGTCTGTATATAAGAGCGCGCAAAATGAATTTCCCCATGCCCAAAACAACATAGAAGCATGGCACAGGAGATGGGAAAATTTAATAGAGAATGCTCATGTTGGTATAGGTTGAATCACAGAAGAATTTCAAAAAGAGCAGCGCCACATAGAAAGTGAATGTGAACATATTTTCTGAGGAGAGCCTCGCCCTAAAAGAAAAAAAGCAGCTATTCATCAAGATGCAAGACTTCAAAATATAGTTAATGATTGTGAAAGTCGGCCAGCTCTTACGGACTACGTCCCTGCAACTGCATGTAATCTATCCCTGTGATACACTTTTTCTTATGTCCAATTTTGTTTTTTTTCCCCTTCTTTCTCTTTTTCCCTACTATTTTAAATTTTCAACATTATTTTTAAAATTTCACTATGCTATATATTCCATCTTTGCATCATTTCAAATACCAAAGATTTAAATTACGTAAAGACTTTTAGAGAGTTCTAATTTGTTTTATGCATATTTTTGCAAATTTGACTCCACACAGGTGTGATATCCCAATGTTGACTTTGTGGGTTAGCATTGTGTGTATACATAAATATGTGGAAACTTTCTCAATAAATGAAAAGATGTCCTTTTTGTACATCTGCATCTGTGAAAGATAAAATTTCTTGAGATCTCTGATCTTTGGGCTATTGCATACAAAATGGTGACCCCTCAGGGATTTTTTATCCATCTCGAAAGACTTACACGGTCTGTCATGGTAACAGATGACTGAAGTTATATGTGCTACTTCTTTGTGAATATGGTTCATCTGTTCATAATTGTTATACCCTTGCGACTGTCATTAGTATATCTGAGTGTTTATGCTAATGAAAATATGTATGCTATT
>CAUYRT010027200.1:0-20399 GCA_963574885.1 Lepilemur ruficaudatus | reverse complement strand
GAATAATGGCCAAGAAACATATGAAAAAATGCTCAACATCTCTAATCATCAGGGAAATGCAAATCAAAACCACAATGAGATATCACTTATCTCCAGTGAGAATGGCCTTTATTAAAAAGTCTCAAAACAATAAATGTTGGCGTGGATGCAGAGAGATAGGAACACTCGTACATTGCTGGTGGGACTGCAAACTAGTACAACCTCTGTGGAAAGCAATATGGAGATACCTCAAAGAGATACAAGTAGAACTACCATTTGATCCAGCAATCTCGTTACTGGGAACAAAAGACATTCTATAAAAAAGACATCTGCACTAGAATGTTTATAGCAGCACAATTCATAATGGCAAAGATGTGGAAACAACCCAAGTGCCCATCAATACATGAGTGGATTAATAAAATGTGGTATATGTACACCATGGAGTTCTACTCAGTCACAGAAAACAATGGTGATATAGCACCTCTTGTATTATCCTTGATAGAGCTGGAACCCATTCTACTAAGTTAAGTCTCACAACAATGGAAAAATAAGCACCACATGTACTCACCATCAAATTGGTATTAACTGATTGACACTCAAGTGCATATAAAGTAATAACATTCATCGGGTGTCAGGTAGATGGGAGGGGGGAGAAGGGGATGGCTATATACACATGTAATGGGTGTGGTGGGTACTATCTGGGAAATGGACATGCTTAAAGCTCTGACTCTGGTGGGGGAAGGGCAATATACATAACCTAAACATTTGTACCCCCATAATATGCTGAAATAAAAAAAAATAGAGAAAAAAGAAAGGAATGAAGTAAAACTATCTCCATTCACAAATTACCTGATTTTTGTATAATTTTTTAAATCTACAATTTTTAGAATAAATAAGTTTAGCATGGTTCCAATAAACAGACTCAATATACAAAAAAAATGCATTTCTACACACTAGAAATGAATAATCTGAAAATGAAATTCAGAAAACATTTCCATTCAAAATAGCATAAAAAGATTAAAACTCTTAGGAATTTATTTCACAAAAGAATTACAAGATGTTTACATTGAACGTTATAAAATACTATTGAAGGAAATTAAGTAAGATATAAATATATGGAAATATTCATGGATTAAAAGATTAAATATTAAGAAGGCAACACTCCCTAAATTGGTCTACAGATTCAACACAATTGTTGTCAAAATTCCAGCTGCAAATTTTGCCAAAATTGGAAGCTGATATTAAAATTCATATGGAAATGCAAGAGATATATAACACCCAAAATAATCTTTAAAAAGAATAAAAAAGTTTCAAACTTGTTACAATGCTACAGTAACCAAGACAGTGTGGTATTTGCATGAGAATAGAACAGAACCGAGAGTGTAGAATCAAACACTTGCATTTATGATCGATTGATTTTGACCAGAGTGCTAAGATAAATCAATAGCGGAAAGAATACAGTCATGTGCTGCACAACAACATTTCAGTCAACAATGGAGGGCACATACAATGGTTGTCCTATAAGATTATAATGGAGCTAAGAAACTGCTATCATGTACTGATGTCTTGATAATCCTGACTTTATATAGGCCTAGGCTGATGTGTGTGTCTGTGTCTTAGTTTTTAACAAAAAAAGTTTAAAATTAAAAAAAAAACTTTTCAAAATAGAAAATGTTTATAGAATTATGATAAAAAAGAAATATTTTTGTACCACTGTACAATGTATATTTTAAGCTAAATGTTATAAAAGAGTCAAAAAGTTAAGAAAATTTAAAAGTTCATAATGTAAAACAATTACAGTAAACTAAAGTTAATTTATTATTGCTGAAAGAAAATTATTTTCAAAATAAGTTTAGTGTAGCCTAAGTGTATGGTGTTTGTAAAGTCTACAGTAGCGTATCATAGTGTCCTAGGCCTTCACATTCACACCTCACTCAGGCGCTGACTTACCCAGAGCAACTTCCAGTCCTGCAAGCTCGATTCATGGCAAGTACCCTATATAGGTGTACTATTTTTTTTTATCTTTTATACCATACTTTTATTGTACCTTCTATGTTTATATATGTTTAGATACACAAATACTTTTGTGTTACAACTGCCTACAGTATTTAGTACAGTACTGTGTTGCACATGTTTGCAGTGTAGGAGCAAAAGCTATCCTATATAGCCTAGGTGTGCAGTAGGCTACTATACCATCTAGGTTTGTGTATGTACACTCTACGATGTTTGAATACTGGTGAAATTGCCCAATGATGCATTTCTCAGAATGTATCCCCATTGTTAAGCAATGCATGACTGTAGTTTTTTCAACAAATGTTGCTGAACAACTTAATATTCACTCGCAAAAGAATGAAGCTGAACCCTTACCTGACACTGCACAAAGTAGCTCAAGGTAAATCATACACCTACATGTAAAGCTAAAACTTTACTACTTCTAGAACAAAACACAGGTGTAGGTCTTCATGATCTTGGATTGGGCAATGGTTTCTTGGATAAGACAGCAAAAGCACAAACAAGAGAAGAAAAAAATAAACTGATTGTCACCAAAATTAAAAACTTTCGTGCTTCAATGCACACTATCAAGAAAGTGAAAAGACAACCCACAGAATGGGAGAAATCATTTGCTGATTATATATCTGATAAGCAATGTTTATACAGAATTCAATTTAAAAAAACCTCTTACAACTGAACAATAAAAAGACAAATAATCTAATTGAAAAAATACGCAAATAATTTCAATAGACATTTCTCCAAAGGAGATACACAAATAGCCAATAAGTACAAGAAAAGATGTTCAGCATCATTAATCATTAGGGACATTTAAAACAAAACCACAGTAAGATACCACTTCACACCCACTCAGATGGCAAAAATGAAAAAAAAGATAGACAACAACACTGGTTGACGTGTGATTTGGAGAAGCTGCTGGAAATGTACAGTGGTTTAGTCACTGTGAAAACAGTCTGGCAGTTCTTAAAGATGTTAAACAAAGGGTTATTGTACCTCACTTCTACTCCTAGATATATACCCAGGAGAGCTGAAGACATGTCCACACAAAAACCTGGACACGAATGTTCCCAGTAGGCAAATAAGCAAATAGTTGAAACAACTCAAATGTCCACCAAGTGATGAATTGAAGAAGTGTTGTATGTACATACAACGGAAGATTATTTGACCATAAAAAGGAATTGAATTATTGATACATGCTACCACATGGGTGAATCTTGAAAAAATTATGATAAACGAAAGAAATAAGCCATAATATGTTGTATATTGCATGATTCAATATTTATGGAGTAGGCAAATCTATAGAGACAGACAGTAGATAAGTGGTTTCTGGGGCTGGGAGGCAACAAAGGGTGACTGCTAATGGATATCAGATTCCTTTTGGGGGAGATGTAAATGTTCTAAAATTAGATAGTGGTAATTGTTTCACAACTCTGTGAACATATTAAAAACCAACAAATTGTACATTTTGAAACGGTGAATTTTATGGAATGTGAGTTTCTCTTTCAATAAAACTATTCCTCCTCCAAAGCAATATGCACACAATGTTTTGTATACTACCATTCACAGGAAAGGATGAAGGGCATTTTGCAAAGAGGGGGAAACAATATATGTATCACTTATATGTACATAAAATATCTCTGGAAGTGAATTCACAAATCTTATAACTGATCTGGGCCACAACAACGGCACTACATGCCTGGTTTCAAGAACAGGAGAGACTTTTCAGTACGTACGCATTTGTACCTTTTGAATTGTGAACCATATAAATATACCTATTCAAAAATAAATAAAAATTGAATTATAATAATCTATTTACACCAAAAAAATGAGCAAGAGACTTCAAGAGGTTCTTTTAAAAAACTGCTGTACAATTGGCTAATAAATACTAACATATAAATGGTATTTGGCCTCATTAGACACCAGAGAAATGCAAATTAAAATGAAAATGTGAAACCTCCTCACACTCAACAAAATACCTTAAAAATGACACTATTAAGAGTTTCTGAAGATGTAGACCAGCCCTGACTCTCATTCACTGTTGATTGGAATGTAACTTGGTACAAACACTTGGGGAAACTATTTGGCAGTATCTTCTAAAGCTAAACATACATGTGCCCAGTGACCCACCATTTTCACTCTTTGGTATGTACCCAACAAAAATGTACACCTATATTTACCTAAATAAATGCACAAAAATGTTCACAGCTAAATTATTTTTATAAAGGTCAACAAAAATAGGACTGAGAAATAGTCCTATTTTTTAATCCAATAGATAAAAGTCCATTAACAGAAGAATGCATAAATAAATAGTGGTATAATTATACTCTGGAACTAGTGCTATGTACAACAAAATGAAGTGAAAGAAGCCAGACAGAGTCACTACATGATTCCATTTGTAGAAAATTCAAAAATAAACAAACTCATGCTAGGGAGAGGCAAGGATACAAAATGTGACAAAAAAAAATGCCAAGTAAAGAAATTAGAGACAAAATTCCCATATTATATAATTCCACTCATATGAAATGTCCAGAAAAGGCAACTAATAGAAACAGGGAGCAGATTAGTGGGTCCCTGAAGTTGGTTACGGGAATTAGGGGTCTCAATAGGGGGAAGGAAATGTTCTAAAACTGATCTGTGGGAATGGCTGTATAACTTGGTAAATTTACTAATAATCATTTAATTGTACACTTACAATGGATGAATTGTATGGTATATAAATTATACTTCAATAAAGTTGTTTTTTAAATAAAAAAATTGACAAAAAATAAACAAAACTAGTATTTGACATTAAAAGACACCACAGTGGTTGTCTTTGAGGATGGAAACAATAGCTAGAAGGGGACAAAGACTCTGAGGTAGGTGTTGGCCATCTGCATGGAGAACATTAGTGCATGTACACGTGAAAATCAAGGCGTATACTCAGGGATTTGTGCACTTATTCATAGTTCTTATACTTTGACAAAATTTATATTAAATTATCTGCTTCCCACATCTTATTGATCATTAGATGTTGTTGGGCATCCTAGTTTTGTTGCTGATTGGTTGGGTGCGGAATGGTTCTCAATGTAATTTTAATTTGCATTTCTTTGATTAGAGTATATTAGTGTGCTATGGCTGTCCTAACAAAATGGTATAGACTAGGCAGCCCAAACAACACAAACTTATTTTCTCACAGTTCAGGGGGCTAGAAGTGAGAGATCAATGTTTTGGCAGGGTTGGTTCCAGTCTAAGACCTCTCTCTTTGGCTTGTAGAAGGCCATCTTCCCCCGTGACATCCTATGGTCTTCCCTCTGTGGATATGTGTGTCCGAATGTCCTCTTATTATAAAAACACCAGCCACATTGGATTAAGGTCCCCTCAGCAGCCTCACCTTAACTTAATTACTTCTTTAACGACTCTATTTCCACATATAGTCATATTCTGAGGTACTGGAGGTTAAGGCTTTAACATACGTGTTTTGGGGAGAACACAATTCAGAGTGAGGCTGATATCTATTCACGTGCAGAATTTTATTAGTTGTAGACTTTTATTTCTATCCATTAATTTGAATTTGTTGAGTGTGTCTTACTTTCTGTCCATCTGATTTGTCTACTAATGAGAGAGGTAAGTTAAACATCTATCACCAAATGTTAGATTTATTTTCCTTGTAATTCTAGCAATTTTTGCTTCACACAGTTTTCAGTTTTATAAGAGCAGCACAAAAGGTCAGAAATGCGAGTTGTTCTTATCATGCTGTAGTTACTCTCAGTACCCTGGAAAATGCTTTTGGTGATCTCAATTTTATATTGGATACTTTTCCTAGTTTGCCTTTGCTATCCCGTTATGTTCGGCCTTTCACTATCTTCATGTTTTCTCTTGTGACTCTTGTAAATCAGCTATACATAGATTTTTAAATATCCATACTGAGTTTGGGTATTCCTTAGTGAGTTTGTGAGGTCAGCCTGTTTATATCTATTGTGGTGACAGGTATATTTTGGCTTATTTTTATCATTTTCTATACCATTGACCCTGAACAACATGAAGGTTAGGGGTGCCGACTCCCTATTGACTCCCCAAAAACTTAACTATTAATAGTTTACTATTGATTGGAAGCGCACCAATAATACAAACCATTGATTGACACATATTTTGAATGTTACATGTATTACATACCATATTCTTTTAGTAAAGTTAAGTTAGAGAAAAGAAAATGTTATTAAGGTAATCATAAGGAAGAGGAAATACATTTGCAGTAGTATACCACAGGTATCAATATTGTAAGCTTAAATCATCTGTTCACAACATGAATTGTCTGTCTGAAATGGTGGGCAACTGCAGCTGCAGACCTCAGTCTACCATACGTATCAAACCACCCAAATGTTTCTTGTAACGTCATGACTTTTCTCTGCTTCTTGGTAGCACTTCCAGCATCTCTAGTAGTGCTTCGTGTGGTCCTGTGATTTTATTCCAGGTTTACAGTATCAAACTAAACACAGTTAAAAAATATGCAAGAACTGCAAGCGATCACTTTTTACTGTGATACATGTAATTTACTGGAAAGACAAACTGCTCACACCGAGGTTAGTGTCACATGGTGTTTTAAGCCCATACTTGCAACACTTGAGCTGACCACAATAGTAATTGGAGAGAGCTGCAAAATTACTATTGTAATATAGTTAATATAGTATACACTACAGTTAATTTTATGCAATTATGATTTAATACTACATCTTTCCATGTGTTTATATGTCTCTTGACATCAAATGGTACCATGTACCATCTGTAGTTTGTGTAATTTTTGATAAATTTTATCTTTTTATAATAGATTTATGTATATTTTTATGGTAGTAAATAATAAAAAAGACTAGATCTGTATATATTTTCTTCATTAATGGTGTATCTAACTTTTTCTTAACTTTGTGATATTTCTAGGCTACATGGTTTGTAAGTTTTTTCAAATTGTCACAAATCTCCAAAAAAATTTTCCAATACATTTATTGAAAAAAACCCACATATATGTGGACCCATGCAGTTTAAACCTGTGTTGTTCCAGGGTCAACTGTGGCACTTTCTTTCTATCATGATTTTTCTTCTTTTTTTTCTTTGTATCTTCTTTCAACATCACTGGTTGAGTTTCCTTATTTCCCCTTTATTTCTAAACTTTGAGTGCTTACACTTAAATTGCAACATCCTACTTTACTTAACAAGCCATTAAATTAAATAATATTTCTATTTTCTTTTTTACTAACATGTAAGAACTTTTGAATAGTTTTACTATGATTACTTCTTCCTCTAGATTCTTTATATTATCACTGCCTAAGTTTTTTTAACCTAGTTTTTAGAATTACAGTTTACTTTTATCTTAATATTATTCAATTTACTTGTTGCTCTGACGGTTTTTTTCTGTAGTGGTATGCTTTGAATCCTTTCTTTTTATGGTTTGTGCAACTACTATAGGCTTTTCTTTCAAAGTCACCATAACACATAAGATATATTATCCATAAAATAGACTACTTTAAGCTGATAACTTGCTTTTAATTACATATAAAAACTCTACACTTTCACTCCCTTCCCTTTTCCTTTTATGATTTTGATGTCAAAAATTCATTTGTTTTGTAATTTGTAACCCTTAACAATTTATTGTAGCTACAGTTGTTTTGAATGGTTTCATCTTTTAACCCTCCTAGTAGAGATAAAATTGCTTTGCACTCTACCCTTGCTGTGTTAGAGAGTCTTGAGTATGACTATGAATTACTAATAACATTGAGTTATTTTCATATGTTTTTGTTATTAGTTAGCAGCCTTTCATTTCAGTTTAAAAGACTCTTTTTAGTAATTCCTATACAGCAAGCCTAATGGTGATAAACTCCCTTAGCTTTTCTTTGTCTGGGAAAGTTTTTATTTCTCCCTCATTTCTGAGGAAAAGCTTTGCTGGGTAAAGTATTCTTGGTTGGCACTTTTTATTTCATCAGCAGTTTGAGTATATCATTCCACTCTCTGCTGACTTACAGGGTTTCTGCTGAGAAATCTGCTGAAAGCCATATTGGGGCTCCCTTGAATGTGACATAGTTCTTATCTCTTGCTGCTTTCAGTATTCTGTCTTTGTCTTTGATTTCTGATAACTTGATGTGAGGAGTCTTGGTGAACTCCTCTTTGGGTTGAATTTGATTGGCAGCCTCTGAGTTTTCTATACTTGGATGTTGTGGTCTTTCCCAAAATTTGGGAAATTTTCATCCATAATTTCCTTAAATATTTTTTCTAGGCCTTTTTTTCTCCTTCAAAAACTCCTACTGTGCGAAGGTTAATTTGCTTGATGGTGACCCATAATTCCTTGTAGGTCTCCATCATTCTTTTTTCTTTTTGCTGCTGTGATTGGATAGTATACACAATGGAATACTCTTTGGCCTTTAACAAAGGGGGAAACCCTGTTATTTGTTACAACATGGATGAATCTGGAGGACATTATGCTAAGTGAAATAATCCAGGCACAGAAAGACAAATATTGCATGTTCTCACTTATATGTGATTATAAGAAACTAGAAGTGTTTAGAGAGGAAATGCAGAGTTGTTGATCACAGTGTACAAAGTTTCAGAGAGGAGGAATAGGTTTTGAGAACTATTGCATAGCAGGGTACTATAGCTAATAATAATGTATTGTATACAGTAGTCCCCTCTTAGTCATAATTTTGTTTTCCATGGTTTCAGTCACCCACAGTCAACTGTGGTCTGAAAACATTAAGTGAAAAATTCCAGTAACAAATAATTCTTAAATTTTAAATTGTGCAACATTTTGGCTAGCATGGTGAAATCTCATGTCACCCCACTCTGTCCTGTCTGGATGTGAATCATCCCTTTGTCTCACACATCCATGCTGTATATGCTTCCCACCCACTCGTGGTATTGTCATGGCCTGATTATCCTGTATCACCTGAAGCAGATGATCCTCCTGTATTTCCAGAAGGTCAACAGTAACCTAACACTGCATCCTGCATCACAATGCTTGTTTCATTCACCTCACTTCATCTCATCAGGTAGGTACTGTGTCATCTCACATCATCACAAGAAGGGTGAATACAGCACAAGAAGATATTTTGAGAGAAAGACCACATTCACGTAACTTTTACTGCATTAGACTGCTATGACTGCTCTACTTTATTAGTTATTATTGTTACTCTTTTACTGTGCCTAATTTATGAATTAAACTTTATTGTAGGTATGGATGTGGAACCATGGATAAGGAGTGCCAATTGTACTATGCCATTTGATATAAGGTGCTTGAACATCCATGGATTTTGATAACCAATCTCCCACAGAGACAGAGGGCTAATTGTATGTGTAGGGAAAAACATAGTATTAACATACATAGGGTTAGGTACTGGTGGCAGTTTCAGGAGTCTGCTGGGGGTCTTGGAATGTATTTCCCATGGATAAGGGAGGACTACTGTATTTTAAAATACCTAAGAGATTAAATTTCAAATGTCTCATCATAAAAATGATGAGTAAGTCAGGTGATGGATATGCTAGTTAGCTTGATTTAGTCATTCCACGTTGCATACATATATCAAAATACCACACTGTACCCTTTATAATTGTATATAATTATGATTTCTCCATCAAAAAATACTTACTAATAATAAATTTAAAATAAATTTAGAAATTTCAAACAAAACAGAAAAAATATGCAACACATGTATTTGTGATTTGTAAATAATAAAAGTATTAATAGTAATAAATGGCATAGTCACTACCCAACTTAAGAAACAGAACATGTCCAATATACCCAAGCCTTGTGCACCTTGCCTCAATTATATCTTGTCCATCTCCTAGATGGATATACTATTCTGAATTTTGTATTTATCCTTATCTTGCATTTTTATGGCATGAATACAATTATACATATACCTAAAATGTGTTGCTGGGTCTAGCATAGTTTAACATTTACATCATGGTATTATTATACTACAATATTCCTTTGTAACGACATAAATATAGACTCAGGCCCCAGTACATATGTAGTATACTCCTGGGTTTTCAAATTCACATGCAAAACTCTTTTTTTTTTCTTACCAGACCCACCAGAGATTTGCTTTCTGTCTCTTGTGCTGATGGACAGATCTTTGTATTCTGGTTGACTCTTTAATGAAGGCACCGTCTTCTGAAGGTCCCAGTTTACGTGGAGGTCTCAGTTCATACTCCTGTTTCACATGGTTCCAAGATCTCATCTCCTACCCCCACGTGGGTGCTGAACCCTAAGTCCCAACATAACTGAGACCAGATCCTCCGCCTGTGTCCAGGACAGCTGCAGCATCAGCTCACACCTTTAATGCTCTGGTTTTCAGAGTCCCTCTTCCTTCCTGGTGCACAAAGATTTTCTTTTCTTTCAAGCTCAATTCTGTACTTAAAATAATTTTTAAAATGTATTTTGTCTTCAGTATTTTTACTGAGAGGATTTTCATGCACATACTAGCCCATCACCTTGCCAGAGGTAGGGATAGCCTGTGTCATCTCTCTACCTGCTACCCCCAGGGCCCATCTGTAGTCACTGAGCAACCTTGTCACTCACCAGCAGTGATAGGTATTGCAAAGTGTGGCTTCTGGTTCAATCGCTGTCATTTAGGCAGCCTTGTGGTGGCTATGTGGTAGAGTGTCACACTGAGCATTAAAAACAGTTCCATTCCTAGGTCATTCGTTTATTCATGGAACAAATGATTAATGAATACCTGCTGAGTGACGGGCCGGGTTTACTATGGCCATAAATAGTCTTATGGATGGTCAAAGAAATGTTCCAGAGGACCAGATTACATGTTGCCAGTAGCACGTAATTTTAAAAATTTGTATCACTCAATGAAACCATTTCAAACATGAAAGAAAAAAAATTTAGAGGCTCTTTAATAATTTGGCAGTCTGAGCACTGCAGAGTTGATATAAGGATGAACCACAGAGCTATAAACTATGAGGTGCAGCTCTTTCTATCATCTTTTAATTTTTTTTTTTGAGTAAAACACGCCCTGTTAATTTTCACATCATGACAGGGTAGGCCGGTGAAAAGAGATTTTATCCACACGTCATTATACAAATGGAGACAATGAGTCCGAGAGCGCATTCACAGGCAAACAAAGAATCAGACACTCCAAATCCTCAATGTCTGTTTTAGCTGATTCACTGAAACCCCATTAAAATTGCTGCTGTCTGACCGTAATGTTCTAAAGCTTCTAAGGCAATTTAAGAAGAATGAATTGACTGGGTTAAAAAAAAATACTTCAGACAGCTTTCCTGTTCTGGAAACGACCTGTTCTCTAATAGCTTCTCCACTGTCCTCTTCTGAAAATAAAAGTGAGATACGCAGCAGCACAAACAAGGCTTCAGATGAAGCAGACTCTTCACTGAATCCCGCGGAAGTCGGAGCCAGCCCTAGAGTGCGCGTTGACTACTTGCACCGCGCTGTCTGCAACACAATCTTCCTACAGCACAAACCTGAGCATGCTTGTTACGCCTTATCTCTAAAACAAACAAAATTCTCCAGCACAAGCCAACCTGTTGATTTTCAAATGCCCCGCGTTTATTATGAGGCTTTGCAGTCATGCAGAACAAACTCTATAAGGTAAAAGTTCATCTGGTGAAATCCATGGTTGTTCCCAGGTCTGGCATTCGTGTTTGGTAGGAACTAGTTCAAACGAGCGGCGATCCAACAGGCGCTTGCAGAGCGTCCTCTGCGTGAGTCAGTTAACGCAGTTAACGCGGAAGCCCTGCAGGCGCTCGTCCTCGCTGCCAGACGGTTCAGTGCTGAGGGGAGAAACACCGGACAAGTGCTGGGAGAGGCAGCAGTAGAAACCGCACCCAGCGTTTGCCAGCTGTGTCTCGCTGGGTAAGCACATCCTGTTTCTGAGCCACATATCCCTTCTTGGTGATATGATTATTGCAAAAATAACTAAATCTCAGGGTTGGTATGAAGAGCCCATGAGAAGACGCAGTTTGTAACACATAAATCATTATAAAAATAGACACATTTACTATTAAAATAATAAATTAAAGAGAAAAAAAGAATGCCTGTGTTGAAAGTCTTTAGGTTTTCTTTTTGGCAAAGAAGCTGCTACACAACCTGTAACAACCATTTCATTTGAGTTCCTTCTAATTTGACATAAGAGACGTTGGACACATCAAATATTCTGTCTTGAAATCACAGCGCCAGGAAGTGTCTGGAAGGGAAACTTTGCATGACACAAGTGTTGTATCAAGAGGCAGCCCCTACGGAACTCCTCAAAGTAGGATGCATTTTAACAGCCTGCATAATTTTTAAAAGACATAAAACTTTGACATATTAAAGTGTCTCTTAAAATGTGGGCTGGCCATGTTCTCACTTTGTTCTTTGATGAAAAGAGATGACGTGGGGTTTCTACAACAGATGAGAGGCATGGCATGCTGGGGCGTCTGGGGTGACTGACAGACGCATGGCTGCAAAATCAGTCCTGTTTAAATTGCTACCTACACGTTTTTCACGAGGCTCCCCTCAACTTCTCTCATAGGGCTCTGCCTTCTTTCCTAGCCCTCCCTCCACATCCTGCCTTCCGTGACCCATGGGCCCCTGCAGTACTCATGCTCATGGTGCTTCTGGGCCATGCTCATGGTGCTTCTGCTCAAAATGGGACTCCCCAGAACTTCTTCGACTCATCTGTCAGGCCCAATTCATTCCTTCATCCATTCTTCCAAGGTTTTCAAAGAACCCACTGCACATCAGATACTGCAGAAATTGGTGGGGATGCGGTGACTGCAGCCATAGAGACATCAGAGGCAAGGTCTGGAGAGTGAGTGGGAGTTGGCAAGCCAAAGATTCACGGGGCTTCAGAGGGATGGTGGAGAGGCAAGACTGTCCCCAGGGGGTGCTCCTCCTCTGGTAGGACTTCTTTTCATTCTCCTCCCCAGGCTGGGTTAGAGAGTGCCCAGATATAGACCATAGCGAAAGATATTTGCATAAAAATTGATTAGTGGTTGTTTTAAATAAAATGAACACAGCAGACTCTTGAAATCATGACTGGAAAACAATTACCCACCGTGAAATATGATCTGACAAATGGGAACAAAACCAATTCACCCTACCTCTTTGTGACAATGAAGGAATAAGAGGGCCAGGCAGGGCGTGACTAAGTCGAATCTACATAATCACTTAATATAATTGGTTTATTTGTTTATCTGAATATTGTTTGCCCCACTCTGCCCCTGACCATTAGGAAGTCAGCTTCATGAGGGCAGGGGCGTTGTCAAAATCCATTGACCATATATTTGTGGGTCTATTTTTTAATTCTGCTCTATTCCATTGATCTATTTGTCTATCTTGGCACCAATACTACCTTGTGTATTTATAATAAGTCTTGATATTAAGTGGCATTAGTTTTGTAACTATGTTTATACTTCAAAAGTTATTTTGGCCATTCTAGGTCCTGTGCATTTCCACACATTTTAGAATCAGTTTGTCAATTTCTACTTAAAACCTTGCTGGGATTTTGATTGAGATTCTATGGATCCATTTGAAGATATTTGACAGCTTAGCAATATTAAGTCTTAAGACCATGAACAGACCAAGGTATGCATTAATATCTCCATTTACTTAAGTCTTCTCTCTTTCCTCTCAATGTTTTGTGGTATTCAGTGTACCAGTCTTTTACATGTTTATCCAGATCTATCCCTAAGTATTTCACAGTTTTGATGCTATTATAAATGGTATTTAAAATTCAATTTCTGATTTTGTGTTACTAGTATACAGAAATACAATTGATTTTTATATATTGATCTTGTCTGCAACCCTGATAAAAATCACTTACTGGTTTTATTATCTTTTTGGGAGATATCAGATTTTCTATAAATGACATAAGCATGTCATTTGCAAATAAAAGTTTTATTTATTCTTTCCAATCTGAATGCTTTTTCTCTTTCTTGCCTTACTGAAATAGCTAGGACTTCCAATATAATGTTTCACAGAAGTGAGAGTGGACATTTGTTCCAGATCTTAGGGAGAAAGCATTCAGCTGTTCTTCATTAGGTTTGACGATCTCTGCAGTTTTTCTGTAGATGTGCTTTATTGGGTGGAGGAGGTTTCCTTCTTTTCCAAATTTGTTGAGAGTTTTTTTTAAAAAAACCGGGAATGGATGTTGGATTTTATTGAATGTTTCTTCTGTGTCTATGGAGATAATCACACGATTTTTCTTTTTCAGTTTGTATGTATGGTGAGTTACATTGATTGCTTTTCAAATATTAAACCAATCTTGAATTCCTGCTATAAATCTCCCTTGGAAATTATGCATTATCCTTTTTTATGTATTGTTTAATTTGATTTTCTAAATATTATAAAGAATTTTGCATTTGTCTTCCTGAGGGATATAGATCTTCAGTTTTCTTCTGATGTCTGTCTGGTTTTCATAATGTTAGACTCACAGAATGAACTGGGCAGTACACTCCTTGTGGCTACATCTTCAAGTTCACTATTCATGCTTTCTGTAATGTCTAATCTGCTGTGAATCCTATGCAGTGTATTTTTCAGCACAAACATTGCAGTTGTAAGCTCCAGAAGTTTGATTTAGGTGTTGGTTTTACTATCTTCTATGTCTCTACTTACCTTTTTGAACATGTGGAATATAGTTATAATAACCATCTTAATATTCTTACCTGCTAATTCTAACATCTTGTCCATTTAAATTGATTGACGTATTACCTCACTATGCCTCATATTTTCCTGCTTATATGCATGCTAACCTTTGTGAACTTTACCTTGTTGTATTCCTATAAATAATCTTGAGCTTTATTTTGAAGTGCAGTTACTTTAGCTGGAAATAGTTTGATCCTTGTCAGTCTTGCTTTTTGTTGGACAAAACTGCTGGAGCAGTACTTAATCTATAACTTAGCATTTCCTGCTCCTGAGACCCCCTGAGTACTCTACCCAGGGCCCCTTCAATCCTGAGGTTTTCCATGCTGGCTGTTGGGTACAGGCACCTTTCTCAGCTCTGTGTGAATGCCATTACATCGAATCCTTTTGGATGGTGTTTTCTCTAGCCATGCGTAGTTTTCTTCCCATACATCTGCTGGGCGGCATTCACCTGAATGCTCGAGGGAGTCCCTCTTCCTAGCTCTATAGCTTCCTCTCTGTGCATGCTCTCCTCTCTTGTACTCTGTCCTGTAGTCATCTTGGTCTTCCCAGACCCTCCATCTGTCTCCTCTACTCAGGGAGACCTCCGGGCTCTTCCTTGGTTCCTCCTCCCTGAGTCAGAGCCTGGAAACTCAAGTCAGAAACGTCGGGTAATCATAAAGCTCCCCTCCCTCAGGGATCACTGTCTTCTGTCACCTGGTGTCCAGTGCCTTCCAAACAACAGTTGCATTTATTTTTTCCCTTACTTTGTTTGTTTTAAGCAGGAGGGTAAACCCAGTCCCAAGCCTGCTTTATTCTGTCTCGACCAGAAGCACAAACCCCTAGCCTATTTTCTGATGTGGAGGAGATTTTCCAAAGGAATTCCTATGGAACTGACAAATGTAGCAAGTGCAGATGCAGAAATGTACAGTGATCAGGACAGAAAGGTCCCTGTACTTGTGGAGCTTACAGCCTGGTGGGGAATGATAGCCAACCAGCGCAAGGCAAAACATAAAGCCAACCCACATGAAGCATATACATGGCATATATGTATATACATGTGCATGTGTGCATATATGAGTGTATGTATATGTATCCATGTGTGCCATACATATATTAAAATATTTACGTATGGCAACTTCAGATAGTGCTGGGTAAATAAGGGTGATATGACAGTGGCTGAAAAGGAGTGGGGTAAACAGCTGGACAAACATTGTTCAAGAAATGTGTCTCTGATGAGGAGAGATTTGAGCCACGTGGTGAGGATGAAGCAGCTGTGCAAAGGTCCTCGGGAAGGGCAGTTTAGGCAGACAGATCTGCAAATATGGAAGTCCCAGGTGGGGGTGAGCTGCACGCATTTGCAGTATAGGATGAGGCCAGAGTGGCCAGCAGGTAGTGAGAGAGGCAGGGACCAGATCAGCCTGAACCTTACAAGTCAGGAAAAAAGGCATGCAGTGGAATGTGGTAGAACTGTGCTCAAGCACACGAAGAAATATTAAAGCGAAACTTTCTTTACATTCATTCCTCTAAAATGATGCACAGCACATCTCAGGGAAATTGGCTTACCTTTCCTTGCCACTGCAGAGCGTTTGCAGCTCACAGGCTGCTGGCAAGCAGAATGGAATTGCTCCTAAGCCAACTGTTATCCTATAACTATTTTTGCATCTCATCCAAAGCAACCGCCCAACAGCGTGCCCCAAGCGTTGCTGGCGAGACATTCTCAGAATCTTAACCAGCCTCGTCACTCTCCATCCCCAAAAGGGAGGCGGCAGGGCCGCGGGCTGTTGGGCAGCTGCCATATTTCCCTCCCCAGATGGTGGAGCCGAGGAACGGATGAAGTATTCAGGACTCTCTTTTCATTAGAAAACGTGGTACAGGCTGTGTCTTTTTAGAGTGGGTTGCAGTTTACAATAACAAGCGGGACCGTTTTTCAGTTTCCTTCCCCTGCACGCTGGTGTAGTTTGTTCTCTCCCTGCACTCTGGCTGGGAGGCTGAATGAGAATCGGGAGACTTGCATAACCAGCATATATGAATAAACTTGACTTCAGTCCCAGCTGTGAGACTTACTCACTGCACGACCTTGGACGAGTCATTTAGTCTACTCGAGATTTCATTTCTTTTCCTGAGATACGAGAATGCTCTCATCGTCTCACACTCTCCTAGTCATTAACCATGGTGATGATGCGGGAGTCCTTCCCTACCCAGATACGAGGCTTAGGTACCTAAGAGAATTAGGTGTTCAGCTGAGAAACCCTGGGAAACTCGGGAAGGGGCAGGGCAAGAATCAAGGCCACAGATTGTAATAAATATTTTTTTTCTTATTCAATTTTAAAAATATAAAGACTGTACTGAATTTAAGAGCACATCAACTGCATTGCACCCATCCTGACTCAGCTAAATGGATACAGGGCAATTCTTCCTTATTAACTCATTGTTCACTGGGAATCTTTCAGGTCTTCCTTACAATTTCAATGAGATGATTGAAAATGTGGTTTCTTTGGTGAAAACAATACGCATGTTTAGTACCAAGTCCTCCATCCAAGCATTCCATGCCATCCTGGTTTCATGGTTCAGAAACCCACCTCCTGGGTCCCATCTTGGTCCATAGACCCCACAGAGCTGGGTGTTTGAGAGGGGTGCCCTGTGGTTAGTGTTTATTTAACCTGTGCTGCAGTGCCTAAAACTATTTAAAAGTGTATGATCAGCGTTCAGGCAAAAGATGCTGGAGGTTGAAGAGGGATTACAAGTCAGGTAACTTTAGAGTTAGCCGAGCACATTCATGCTCTTGCTGTCCTTGCACTTTGCACAGTTGCTGTCACTATTATTCCCAGTTACGCAGGCCGTGCAAAGCGGAGGAATCCGGACCTCAGACAGGTCAGGGGAATTGCTAAAGATCGCAGAGATGAAGGGTGGGGACTCACACCCAGATTTCCAGCCCACACTCAAGCGAGTCAATCTTCAGGCTTTTGCTTTGTGTTCCTTGGCGACTGCAACAGAGTTTCTTATCTAATTTCCTCACCTTTTCCCAGAGTTCACACCGCTTCTCAATCGAGTCCCATCTGTGAATTTAATTAACCAGCTGCTGTCGTGAGATCCTCCAGATCATTAATTAAGACCTTCTTTGAAACCAGACCTAACCCTTTTGCCCTCAGCCATCCCCAGAGACGTTCACGCTGCTCTGAAGAGAGCTGCTTATTTTAGTCTCACGTTATATGCTCCATTTGCAGAACAAGTTTTACAACTGCACTACCTCAAAAACTCCAGGGACAGATTTCTCCAGGGACAGATTGTGAACCAGCTCTGAATTTGGTTTGTCAAAATCTAAACACAAGAAATTGCCTCCAAGTGCTGTTGGTGCTGTTGTTATTATTATTGGATAATTAGAAAAATTATTGATAAAACTCACTGTAACATCCTTGGTTTAAATCCTAAACTTCCTAATGTATTTGATTATTAGGAAACTACATATATATCAGGAGACTAAAACTACCCATATATCATCCCTTTTCATGTTGGAAACCGACATCTAGAAAGTTACCTTAAAGAACTGAATCAAAATAAGGGAAAATGTTTGTGTACAAAGATGCCCATTGTTTTACATATTACTTTAATAAATACTGGACCTATCTGATTCTATTACCTAACAACAGGAGAATGAGCAAATACATTTTGTTATGTCCATATTGTGCTGCCATTAAAATCAACGCTATGCTATTACAAGGAAAACACCTTTAATATATCAAGTAGAAACAAGGAGGATAAAAAATTTAAAGTCTACAATAATTGCATTACATGAAAATAGGCCAAAGACTGAAATGACCAGGAAAAAAAAAACAGTCAATTTTGGGTTAGAAGATAGTGGAAAGGTTTATTTGCATGTTTACTTTTAAGTTAATATATATTCAACAAATAAAAGTAAGACTGCTGTAACTCAAAGTATTTTAGAGACATCTGGATGTTGATGGTGTGATTCGGGACATTTGCATAGTAGTTCTCTATAGCAGAAGTGCCAGTGCCTATCCATAACCAGGGCCCCCCCTGCATCCAGCAGCTCTGAGGTACATCCAACTGCCAGTATCCTCATGTTTTTGCCTGAGAACATTGATCTGGACCTGCAGAAGGCCACGTATGCATCAGGCTGGAAGGACCAAAGCTTTCACACTTCCCTGGGAGCAGCCTTCAGCTACTCACAGGAGTTATGGACACATTCAAGCTTTCCTACCTCTCAGGTGGTGCAACTCTGAGGTGGGTGTTTTGCACCATTGCCAAGATTCTAACAAAGGACCAAAGAAATTCACTAGAAAAAGGAAATGTTTTCTAACACTTAGGACTGGAACAACTGATTATCTATATGGGACCAAAAAATATCAGTTGCTACCTCACACCATATGTACAAGATAATTTGAGGTAGATAATAGATCCACGAGTTAAATATGTTTTTTAGAAGGAATACAGAAGACTATCTTTGTGATCCAGGCAGGTAAAAATTCTTAGACAGGAGATAGGAAGCAAAGAACGTAAAGAAGGAAAATTGCAGTTGATTGATCCAAGTTAAAGTCCTACTCATGATGACATCAAGACACTGTTAATAAAATGAAGAGCAATTCATAGACTGGGATAAGATATTCACAGAATATATCCATGACAAAGAACTTTCATTAAGAACACCTAAAGGATTTCTACTCTTTTGTTTACTGTGTTTTATTTCTCAAAAGTCGGTTGCTTTGAAAAAAAAAAAAAAAAGGCTTCCTTTTCCGCGCCGCTGCCGAGGGAGTAGGGTTGGCGAGAGGGCATCAGTTATGCTGGCGGTACGGCGGCTGAGCTTGCGCGCCCGTAGCTGGGCTCTTGGAGGTGAGAAAAAGCCTAGGAGTTTTGAAGGCGTATGAAGGTCATTGTGACAAATGTTTTCCAGAAACCTACAGAAGATGGCAGTGAAAAAGCTAAGACCACCACTGCATGTATTAAGGTAGCTGCAGATGAGTGTACTTCAGCTGCGGTTTTTAGAAATATTTCTTCATTGCCTCAAGTGTGGCATGCAACATTTTGGAAGAAGGAATGAAGACTTCAAGAAAACACATGAATAGAAGCAAGTGATGCAAATGAATGTTTTACTTGATAATGTTAATTAACATCACAATAAATTATGTAGAAAAAAAAAGTCAATAATTTTATAAAAACAATTTTAGGTGATTGTGGAAAATGGCAGAATAGGATTGCCCTCCTGGCTCTCTGCTCTCAGAGTTGGAGGTGAAATAGGCAGACCACTGCATGCAAGTGAACTCCACTTCTACAGGACCAGCTCTGCAGACCTACAGAGAAACAGCGTGGGACACAGGACCTCAGTGAAAAACAGAGGTGAATCGGAAAACTTCTCGTGAAGTAGAGAGACTGATGGGTACCTTAGAGAGGGAGCCCGGTTCCCGCTCCGGCCGGCCGGCCGGCATCTGTCCCAGGGCGTTTTGATTCCCCGGGGAGACCACCCTTCCCCCACGGTGCCCCACACCCTCCCAAGCAGGGAAGTGGCTGAAGTCTGCAGGCAACAGTGGTGTAGGCAGACGGGCTGTGTGGAAAAAAAACTGGAGCGGGAAAAACTTTGAACTCTCCGGTGTGCTCCTATATTTGGGGAGGGCCCTAGCCGAGCAGATGCTCCCCACTGCCACAGGAGTGAGTGCAGAGAGTGCCTTTACCCTGCCCTGGGAACTCGCTCAGGTTTTGGCAGACTCTGGATAGACCTGCACCTGAACAGTGGGGGTTTCAGCGAACTGGGACACTGCTGCTGCAGGCGAGCCGTGGGAGGCTGTGCTACACAGGGACTCAG
>CAUYRT010027199.1:0-10850 GCA_963574885.1 Lepilemur ruficaudatus | reverse complement strand
TTGCTTGATTTTTATCTGCCAATGGACTTATTTGAAATTTTCACTTTAGTCAGTGATACTTGTTTTAAAATTAGTTTTTTGTGTGAATATAAAAATAGCAATCATTTGATTTTAAATAGTCAAAATCTCTAGGTTACTGGTAAAAATTATTTGAAAACAAATTTGTGAGTAATAGGGTTAGTCACATGTGTGATGTATGATGTAATTACCATGCAGTTTAATATGTAGCAAAAATATATGCTCCATATTTCTGAACTGTTGATTTTTCTGCTGTATTCTAATTGACCAAAAAAATGTTAAGAATGCATCTTTATAAATGGGTGCTACCTGATAATGGAAATAATTTAGTAATGGACTATATAGGATGTTAATAATGAAGCCATATGTTTATGTCTGGATTTAAAAAATTTTAAACAATCATTTGCTAAGTCATTTTGCTTTACCTTGAAGAATATAAACTGTTGTTTCAGTTACACAAATCGGCAAGATCTTATTTATGGCAAGAAATATTCTGTTGAAATGTTATGCTGTAACGTGGGAAAAAGTAATGTTTTTCATGGTTTCTATCAATGTGAAATAAAACTTAATTCTGACTTTTCTGTGCCTTTTTTTGTGTATTATTTTCACATTTAGGTTTACCTTGAATGAACGTCTGTAATGAAAGGGAGAAAAATAACAAAATAATCACAAGGGTAGACATATGGAGAGATTTTGATGATGGTGTGGTTGGTTTAGAATGGAACCAGGCATGGGAAATAATCTCATGTTATTCAATTTTAATCTGCTGAGAAAAGATTTCCCAAATTTGGTTGTCAGTGTCTCTAACCTATTTTAAAAGTTTTAATTGGTGTTTTCCTTTTGTCTTCCTCTTTGATGTAGTATTCATTGGGATTTTTAAATTAGTGTCATAAATCAGTTATCTAGATAGTTTTTTTCCTCCTATTTCACCATTGACTTCTGACTTTTACCAACAGGAACCCTTTCTGTTCTGTTAAGCAGTCCTTCGGTTTATTAAAGTGGCCAGCTCTTTTGAGTCTGCTTATTCTATGTGTAGACATCCTGACGGTAAGAAAATTCTGTACCAAAAAGAACGCCTCTAACTTCAACTCTTTTTTTAGATTATTCTCCACTGCAGCACCTTATTTCATATGATAATCTTTATTTCATCATCTTTTTGAAAATATTGTGTTCATAATTAAATGTGGTCAGAGCTTGTGCTGTTACTATCTAAGTACCAGTAGATAACAATAGTTGAGTGTATATGTAAATAAATTGAAAATTTGCCTACTACTGCACTCAGTCTTACTGCCACCTTTTAAAAGTAGATATACCTGGCTCACGCCTGTAATCCTAGCACTCTGGGAGGCCGAGGCGGGAGGATTGCTCAAGGTCAGGAGATCGAGACCAGCATGAACAAGAGCGAGACGTCGTCTCTACTAATAATAGAAAGAAATTAATTGGCCAACTCAAATACATAGAAAAAATTAGCTAGGCATGGTGGCGCATGCCTGTAGTCCCAGCTACTCTGGAGGCTGAGGCAGGAGGATCACTTGAGCCCGGGAGTTTGAGGTTGCTGTGAGCTAGGCTGATGCCATGGCACTCTAGCCCAGACAACAGAGTGAGACTCTGTCTCAGAAAAAAAAAAAAGGTAGATATACTTTTAAACCCTCCTAACAAGTATGATTTTATTTTGTAGAAATTACTAAAAAGTAAAAATGTAATTTAAGTGTTTAATATAGTCCAGGCACTATACTAAGCATTTTATGTCATTGATCCGTATAATCCTCTCACCACCTTATCTCCATTTTACAAAAGAGGAAACTAATGTCTAGAGAGGCGAAGAAATGTTTGCCCCTGATTAGAAAGGTCTGGCTAACTCCGTGGTCTTCAGTGCCTTGCTCTGTGCCCCAGTGGGCACACACACAAAAATGTGTATTTCATATAATACAGAACACCTAGAAGTGGCTGAGTAAAACTATGATATTAATAAAAATTAACTCATCATAAAGAAATTGCAATCTCCAGTGACCAGAGGGAACTAAAAGGAAACTAAAAACCCACGTAGCACACTTCCCTTTGGGGCTTCGATGAGGTAAAGTGTGTAAATAATTCACCGTTATAAAGCCAGGACCCTTGAACTAGGAAAAAAAAATAACCAGCACAGAGAAGTAAAGGGAAGCATCTCTGCTTTGGCCTGAGCTCTGGCCTGGGAGAGGCAGGGAACTTTCCCTTGAAATGTTTTAACCAAGGAGCTTGGCTCCAGGTATTTAGATTTTAGATTTATACTATTTATGTGGTCTGGCAACACAGGCCTTTATGTTAATGTCAAGAATCTCCCTGAACTGGCTCTGTTCCTCAGGCACCTGGAAGAAGCAAACACAGATTCTTTATGGAAAATGACATCCTCGGAATTTAAATTTTGAGGTTGCATAAGTTTAGCCTTATCAAAAGTGAGTTCAGTGCCCCCAAATTACAAACCATGTGAGGTAACAGTTTACCTACTACAAATGGATACCAGATGACACGAAAGATAAAAGGGTGATAAAAGATAAAAGACTCCTAGGGACTTTAAGAAACAGAATTTTTAGATAAGAGTATGAGAATTTTAAAATAATCAAAGACAAAGGGTAAATAAATGAAAAAGAATGTAACAGTAAAAAATGCAGATTTGAGGCCGGGCGACGTGGCTCACGCCTGTAATCCTAGCACTCTGGGAGGCCGAGGCGGGCGAATCGCTCAAGGTCAGGAGTTTGAAACCAGCCTGAGCAAGAGCGAGACCCCGTCTCTACTATAAATAGAAAGAAATTAATTGGCCAACTAAAAATATATAGAAAAAAATTAGCCGGGCATGGTGGCACATGCCTGTAGTCCCAGCTACTCGGGAGGCTGAGACAGGAGGATTGCTTGAGTCCAGGAGTTTGAGGTTGCTGTGAGCTAGGCTGACGCCAGGGCACTCACTCTAGCCCAGGCAACACAGTGAGACTCTGTCTTAAAAAAAAAAAAAAATGCAGATTTGAAAAAGTTCTAGAAATCAAAGCTAGCCATTCAAAAACCTGAGTGGAGAAGTGTTATTTATGACAGCATGATATTTTATAAAACCCAAATAGCAAATAAAAGTGGGCCCACTAAATAAACTATCAAAAACAATGGAATATTAGCTATAAAAAAGATGAAGAGGCACTGTATTAGTTTGGAAAGGATTCAGGATACATTATCAGATGAAAAAAATGTGAAAAACTGAAAGACGTGGAAGGAATGAGACCATGTATTTGACTTGGCTGTAATTTGCATTATTAACACTAAAAGGGCTACTGAAGAATCTAATAAAAGTGGTTACCTACGGAGCATGGATGGGGAAGGAACGTGGGTGAGGACAGGAGTGGGAGGGAACAAGCTTGCCCTTGGGATACATTGTTTATTGAGTTTTTTTATTGTGTTAGAATATACATAACAAAATTACGATTTTAACCATTTTTAAGTGTACAGTTCAGTGGCATTAAGTATAATTGCATCCAGAACTTTAATCTTCCCAAATGGAAACCGTGTACCCATTCTTCAGATTTTGGATCATGTTAATATATGACCTATAAAAAAGATTCAAATGAATGAGTTAAACTCTGTATTAGACACAACAGAATTTAAAGATAGCTCTGAGGAATTTACTCAGAAGGAGGCCCCAGTAAGCAGAAGGGAGGGTAAGAGAGTAGAATAATAAAACGAAGAGGTCCAATGTAAAGTTTAATGAAAGTTGCAGAAGGAGAGAAATATCTGATGGTAAAATGGCTGACGTGTCTAGACTTGAGGAAAGGTAAGAAACCTCAGGTTCAGGAAGCAGAGATGAGTTACCAGTAGAATAGATAAGTGAATGAAATCACCACTGAGACACATCATGGTGAAAAACAAAAAAGCACACCATAGAAAAAGATGTGAATAGCAACCAGAGGAAAAGAACCTTCTTAAACTGTCACACAGTAGACTCAAGAAAAACACCACCGGAGGTCAAAAGATGATGGAATAATATCAAAGTTGGAGAGAAATGCAATTTCGGATTTTCTACACAGGTAAACTCAAGGCTAAAGGCAAAAGAAAGACCTTTTAAAATGACTAGAAAGTTTATAAGAAAAGGACTACTGAAAACTTTTAAAAGATGTTCTTTCAGAAGAAGAAAAGAGAATGAGAGGAAATTGATTCAAAGAATGGGGAATAAAGACAGTGATGAACATTTGGGTAACTAAACAAGCACTGATGACTGCATAAAACTAATACTAATTTGGGGGCTAAATACTGGATAAAAATAAAGTACATGCAAAAATCAATCATTTTTATACTAGCAGTGAGCACATGGAAATCAAAATTTAAAATGCAATACCATTTACAATTGCTAAAAAAAATAGGAATACTTTAGTGTAAATCTAAAAAATCTTGTACAGAATTTGGAGGCAAAACTACAGAATGCCAATGAAAGACATCAAAGAAGATCTAAATAAATGGATATATACACCACGTTCACGAGTTGGAAGACACACCACAGTAAAGATGTTAATTTTCCCCATGCTGATATACAGGTTTAGTGTAATTCCTATCAGAATCCCAGCAACGCTGTTGGAGTTATACACAAAATCATTCTAAAGCTTATATGGAAAGGCAAAGGAACTAGAGTAACTTAAACAATGTTGAAAAAGTATCTCTCTTCTTTTAAAAAGTGGGAGGAATCTCTCTACCAGATTTCAAGACTTATTAAATTGTGACAGTAATCAAAACTATGTGATATTAGCAGAGAGAAAGACACTTAGATAAATGGAACAAAATAACACAGAAACAGCCTCACAAAAGTGCAGCCAACTGATATTTGACGGTTACAAAAACAATTCAGTAGAGGAAGGACGGTTTTTCAACAAATTGTGCTGGAGCAACTGGATACAGACAAGCAAAAACAAAAAAAACCTACATCTAAATCTTATGCCTTATACAGAATTTAACTCAAAATAGATCATAGATCTACATGTAAAACTCCAAAACTTAGGTTAGAAAACAGAAAAATCTGCATGACCTAGGGCTTGAAGTGTTCTCAAATATGACAGCAAAAAGGATACTCCTGCAAGATAAAAAAAAATTAGAAACTTTTGCTGTTTCAAAGATCCTGTGTTAAGAGAATGAAAAGACAAGCTAAGACTAGGAGAAAATCTTTACAAACTACGTATCCTGACAAATGACTAGTATGTAGAATATCTAAAGAACTCTCAAAACTCAACAGTAAAAAAACAATCCAATTCGAAAATAGGCAAAAGACATGAAGAGATACTTCACTGAGGAGGCTATCTGGATAGCAAATAAGCACATGAAAAGATGATCAACACCACTAAGCTATCAAGGAAATGGAAATTAAACCCTAAATGAGGTATCACTACATACCTATTAGAACATTTAAAATAAAAAATAGTGACAATGCCAAATGCTGGTGAGGATGCAGGGGAAGCCAATCTCCCAGTTGCTAGTAGGAATGTAAAATGGTGCAGCCACTTTGAAAACGTTTGGCAGTTTCTTAAAAGTCTAACACACATATTACTTAGCAATTGTACTCTTAGGCATTTATCCTAGAGAAAGGAATATTTATGTTCACATAAAAATCTGTACAGGATTATTTGCAGCAGTTTTATTCATAATAGCCAAAAACTAGAAACAAGCAAAATGTCCTACAGTTGAAGAATGGTTAGACAAACTGCTACATCCACACCATGGAATAGTATTCAGCAATATTAAAGGACAAACTATTGATGTACACAGGGACTTGGATAGACCTCAAGGGTGTTATGATAAGTGAAAAATACCAATCTCCGAAGGTCACATACTATACATAAATTTTCCAAAATGACAAAATTATAGAGATGGAAAATGGATTAGTGGTCGCCAGGGGTTAGAGATGATGGAGTAGAGGGTAAAGGGTTTAACTGTAGAGCAATGGCATGAAGGGCTTTGTAGTGATGGAGCTCTATATCTTGATTGTGGTGGTGGTTGCATGAATCTATATATGTGATAAAATGATAGAGGACTATCCACACATTTTAAAACAGTGTCAGTGTTCTGGTTTTGATACAGTAGTATAGTTATATAAGATGTAACCTTTGGGGGAAACCGGATGAAGGGTACACAGGACATCTCTGTGCTATCTTTATATTCCCTGTGAGTGTATGAATATTTCAAAATAAAAATTTTGTTTAAATATACAATGGGAGGGATCATAGAAGTTGAAATATTCTGTGGTTCTTCCATTTTTCAGAGTAGATAACAAACACTTGTTGCCTTTAATTGTCCAATTGCAACTCCATATTCCATTAGCAATTCATGGTGAAGACAACTGGCTTATTACCCAGAGACAGGGCTCAGAGGTAGACCCGAGAGCTCTAATTTAGAAGCATAACATCATACCCTCAGCCTGGATTTAGAAGAAAAGCTGACAGCAATAGGTCAGGAGCCAAAGCTGGGGAAATCCTATGGAGTAGATTGTCAGTCTTATCCCCTGGGAAACTCTTATCAATCTCTGGTCGCATCTGGTCACAGTGTCTCTAGAGCAGCTTGATGTCAGGAGAGACTATGCAGTTAGAAAGGAAAAACGTCACGTATGCAGGGCGCTGGGGATCACCTGGGATGGACAGAGAGGCCACGCTCTAGAGTTCTGAAGACCACACACGACTAAGGTGTGCCTTACCAAATCAGAGCCACGGCTGCCTCCCAAATACTTCCCCTCCCATCGTAGAACCTGCTTTGATCACTACTCCTTTTCCCAAGGCCTTTGATGACTCCACGTTTACTGGACGGAGGAATCCAGATTCACCAACCCTTATCTGGCATCCTTCGTGGACGTCCCTGCCCACCTTTCCAACTCCTCCTGTTGCTGGCCTGGTGAACCCCCGGCTCCGGCAAAACCATGTACTTGCCGACCCCCGAGAGCGCCTGGCACACCTGCCTTTGAGCCTTCTTTCCATCCGCCTGGATCTATCCCCTCGTGGAGGTCGTGCTCCAGTCTGTCCTCTTCTGGGAAGCCCCCCAGCACCTGCAGGCTGCCCATCCGCTAAGCAAGGGGCCCTGTTCTGCTCTGAGCCATTCCTTCTGATGTCCTGGTCTGTGAAGTCCTGTGTCACTGTCTGAAGTTCCACCAGTAGGTCCTGCTTGTTTGAGTCCCAACTAGATTGTAGACTCCCACAGTCAGGGACGGCGAATTTTGTGTTTTTATATCCCCCGCACCACCTAGTGCAGAGTCCGGTAAGCAGGAGGGTTCCTTACTTTATTGAATCCCACTGTTCACTTTTTTTCTGGCACTGGTTTCAATTAATGTGCTCAGAAAGTTTTGGCTTTTGAAGCATTTCGGATTTAAGCTTTTGGGTTAGGGTTGCTCACCCTCTATCGATCGAATATATGATAGAAAGACCAGGACGAAAGTTTTACGTCTCCCACTCTCCCCAGTTGCGGATTTTGGGTTATCACCCTAGCTAGCTGGCTGGCTGGCTGGCTTCTCGGGTCGTTCTCGGGAGATGCTACACCAAGGGCTGTGCGCAGCCGAGCCTCGCGGAGCGCACGTTCCTGGCAGGGATCAGCGGCAGCAGCCTGGAGGACCTACCTCCCTACGCGGCCCCAACTCTGCGGAGACGCCCCCACCTGCCGCGCCGGGAGGACTGGGGGCGGCGCCTGGGGGGGGCCGGGAGAACCGGCGGCGGCGCCTGGTGGGGGGGCCGGGAGGACTTGGGGCGGCGCCTGCGGGGGGGCCGGGAGGACGGGGGTCCGTGCCTGGGGGACCGAGAGGCGGCGACTGGGGCGGGGGCCGGGAGGAGGGGGGACGCCTGGGGTCGGCAGGCGGAGAGGGGTGCGCGCCTCGTACGGGGCTGTGTCCAGGGGGGCGGCGGGGGCGGGGGGGCACCCCGGTCCCGGCCCCGCGGCTCTGGGCGGGCGGAGTGGGTCGCTGCTCCGGGGCCCGCCCCTGTCACCCCGGCCGCGCCCTGGCTCCCCAGACCCGCCTCCGGAGCGTGGCCGAGGGGCGTTCCCGGGATAGCGGGCGCAGGCTCCGCAGGTCTGAGGCGGCGTCCCGCTTTCCGTCCCCGTCAAGGGCGGGCTGGGGTGGGCCGCCACTCTAGAATAACGCTCTGGGGAGCCCAGCTGCTTGACCAAGCCTTTAAAACCCGGCGTTAACCGACGGCGACGGTTTCTGCAGCGCGGTGGGTGCGCTTTGGAGCAGAGCTCGCCGCTCTCCGGCCCCTTCACCGAGCGGACCTCAAACCCGGGCGTGCGGGCCTGCATCGGGTCAAGGGCTGCAGCCACGTCGTGACGAGGGGGCCACACGGGGGGCGAGACCGGACCGTCCTCCGAGCCCTCCGTGCTGCCCCGAGCGCCCCGGCTGCGCGCTCCGCAAGTCCTGCCTTCGCGCTGCCCTGTCGTCGGGGGCTCCTTCCCCCGCAGCAGCCCCTGGCGTCGCCTTGTTCCCCAGGACTCTCTCCGGCAAACGTGCCAGCGCCCAGCTGCAGGGCGCCTACAGGCCTCCTTTTGTTGGGTTTTGTTTGCACTGGGGAAAGACTGTTTGAAATGAGGACGCCACTTCCTGGGGCGAAGTCTGTTGCCAGCTTTATCTGCTGAATTCGTTTTGCAGAATCCCGCCTCGCTCGCCTCGGCGCGGGCAGTCGCGGGTCCCGCGTGGGGGAGGCCTCGCCGCGGAGGGGGTTGCGGGCTCACAGGTCGTGTGCTTGCGCTCATCCACACTGCTAGGGGCTCCGCGTAGGGCTGCATGTTTGCCAGACGGAAGCGAAGAGGGGTCGCTTCGTTTCCTGCTGCCCTGCCAGACTTAGGCCAAGTTTGGGAACAGGGGAGGAGATCCAGGGAAAGACCAGGAAGCTGGAGGGGCCTTGGGGAAGTCAGTAGTGGGAGGGATTAGAGTGATGGTGAGTGTCTTCTTAGAGGCCTTTGCTGTGATTTCCAGGTTTTTCATATTGGATTTATAATACTTTTAAATGTTATTCAGAGTATTATTAAAACCTACTTCGCCCACCCGTTTAACCCCCTCGTTACAATGGGAAAATTTTAAAAGCAGAAAATTAAAAAAATTGATAGATAGTTAACACTGATCTGTTAACCAGAACACTAAGCAGCCTAGCAGTTTCATGAATCGTGCGCAAGAATGTGTGTACATTAAAAGGAAAATGCTCAGGCCGTTGGGGAAGCAGTCTGCTTCCCCATCCTGTCCCTTTTCTGTTTGACGTACACATCATCTATTAGCGGTTTAAAGTATTGCAGATTGATCTGGTCTCTACTGGCAACTAAAAGTGGGGCATGTGTGTTTACATAAAGGTCAGGTTCAATAAAAATTAGAGGATAATAGCTTTTTTTGCAGAATGAGAAAGTGGCAAGCCTTCTCCAAGGAACTTGAACTTCCGATAACATTTAACACCATCATATTAGAGAAAACTTTATAGAGGAAAAGTTAGGATTTAAAAAAATAACCAAGGAGTTTATATAAACTTTGATGGAAAACTTTTTTTCTAACTCATATCCCCCATACCATGCATTTGCAGATCTGCTCAGAGGTGGGTGACCTGACATGGGCATTTGCTAACAGCATGTTGAAATCCATTAGTGTGTCCTTTGTTCTGCATCCTTAAGAACGTTTGGTGGTGGAAAATAGAATAACGAGTGATAGAATTCCAACTGTAAGTGTCCAGACCTTCCCCTTTTATGGTGAGTGGCTTTAGATGCTAGTTGGTGGATGGTTCTTTTAAAAAATTTTTAAGATGGCACATGTGGAATTTGAGACTTAGGGCATGCAAGGGTTCCCTCTGAGCACATTGTTTCTACCTTGGATCTTGCTATGAGCAAGTGGCTGCTAGATATCTCTTTTCTTTCCTGACTCAAGAAAGATTTGGATTCAATTGCTCCAGTGCAATGCGGCAGGTCGAGGGAGGGACCTGTGCCATGTGGGGTGGTGGGCATAGCGGAGGGCCTTGGCATTGCTAGCAGGGCTGGGCATGCTTTGCTGAGGAAAAGACAAGGCACTGGATTGTAAAGGAACTCACCAGGAGGATGGGGGAGGGTGGGGGTGGGCAGCAGAACACACCGAAGGGGAACAGCATGTGCAAAAAGCACGATGCCAGAGGCCGGGCGCGGTGGCTCACGCCTGTAATCCTAGCACTCTGGGAGGCTGAGGCAGGTGGATCGCTCAAGGTCAGGAGTTCGAAACCAGCCTGAGCAAGAGCGAGACCCTGTCTCTACTAATAATAGAAAGAAATTAATTGGCCAACTAAATATATATAGAAAAACTTAGCCAGGCATGGTGGCACACATGCCTGTAGTCCCAGCTACTCGGGAGGCTGAGGCAGAAGGATTGCTTGAGCCCAGGAGTTTGAGGTTGCTGTGAGCCAGGCTGACGCCACGGCACTCTAGCCCGGGCAACAAAGTGAGACTCTGTCTCAAAAAAAAAAAAAAAAGCACAATGCCAGTGTAAGAGACCAAAACTATTTACAGGGCTATCTCTCTAAGTTGTGAAATAGACTTCCACATTCTTGTAAAGCTTGCTTGCTTGCTAACCGCCCACTTGTGCTTCTGTGATAACGGCTTGCTTGCAGAAACCGCGGGGTAACATGGGATGAAGTAAAATGTTAAAATAAAGTGCTGAAGAAGAGTGCAGAGGGAGGTAGCTACAGAACCAACCAGGGGCAATCAGGGGGTATGCATAAAAAGGAAGCTCTAGGACCAATCAGAGAGAGAATAGTATGCAATGAGAGTAGCCAATCATGCCTGGTCTTGAGTACATGATCAAAGAAGGCAGACCAATCGCTGTGCTAAATAAATGCATGATCAACGCGTGGACAGCC
>CAUYRT010027194.1:0-15623 GCA_963574885.1 Lepilemur ruficaudatus | reverse complement strand
GATGGGCACTTGGGTTGTTTCCACAACTTTGCAATTGTGAATTGTGCTGCTATAAACATTCGAGTGCAGGTGTCTTTTTTATAGAGTGTCTTTTGTTCTTTTGGGTAGATGCTCAGTAATGGGATTGCTGGATCAAATGGTAGGTCTACTTGTATCATTTTAAGGTATCTCCATATTGCTTTCCAAAGAGGTTGAACTAGTTTGCACTTAGTCCCAACAGCAATGTAGGAGTGTTCCTGTCTCTCCGCATCCATGCCAACATTTATTGTTTTGGGACTTTTTAATAAAGGCCATTCTCACTGGAGATACGTAGTATCTCATTGTGGTTTTGATTTGCATTTCCCTGATGATTAGAGATGTTGAAAATTTTTTCATGTTTGTTGGCCATTATTCTGTCTTCTTTTGGAGTGTTTCTGTTCATGTCCTTTGCCCACTTTTTGATAGTGATTTGATTTTTCCTTGCTGATTTTCATGAGTTCTAAATCGATTCTAGTTATCAGCTCTTTATCGGATGTGTAGCTTGCAAAAATTTTCTACCATTCTGTAGGTTGTCTGTTTGCTCTTGTGACAGTTTCTGTGGCTGTGCAGAAGCTTTTTAATTTGATCAGTTCCCGTTTATTTATTTTTGTTGATGTTGTGATTGCCTTTGGGATTTTCTTCATAAATTCTTTGCCTAGGCCAATGTCTAGAAGAGTATTTCCAATGTTTTCCTCTAGAATTCTAATAGGTTTTTGTAGTAGTCATAAATTATGTCTTGTATCTCCATGGCATCAGTTGTAATTTCTCCTTTATTGTTCCTGATGGAGCTTATTAGAGATTTTTCTTTTCTGCTTTTTGTTGGTCTAGCCAAAGGTGTGTCAATTTTGTTTATTTTTTTTTCAAAGAACTAACTTTTTGTTTTATTAATCTTCTGTGTAGTTTCCCTGTTGTCAATTTCATTTAGTTCTGATTTGATCTTACTGATTTCATTTCTTCTGCTGGGTTTGGGGTCAGTCTGTTCTCCTTTTTCCAGCTCTTTGAGTTGATTCATTAGGCTGTCTATTTGTGATCTTTCTGACTTTTGGATATAGACATTTATGGAAATAAACTTTCCTCTCAGGACTGCTTTAGCTATGTCCCACAGATTTTGATAACTTGTGTCTCATTTGTCATTAAGTTCAAAGAATCTTTTGATTTCCATCTTGATTTCCTCGTTTATGAAGTAATCGTTCAGCAGAAAGTTGTTTAGTTTCCACAACTTTGTGTAGAAATGAGAGTTTCTGTTAGGGTTGATTTTTACTTTTATTCTACTATGATTTGAAAAGATACATGGTATAATTTATATTTTTTTTAATTCTTTGAGACATACTTTGTGTTCTAGGACATGGTCAATCTTAGAGAATGTCCCATGAACTGATGAGAAGAATGTATATTCAGTGGTTTTTGGGTAAAATGTCCTGTAAATGTCAGTCAGGCCCATTTGTTCTAGCGCTCTGTTGACAAGTCCATTATTTCTTTGTTATTTTTCTGTTTGGAGGATCTGTCCTATGCTGTCAGTGGGGTGTTGAAGTCTCCAGCTATTATGGTGTTGTTATCAGTTTGTTTATATCAAGTAGAGTTTGCTTTATGAATCTGGGTGCACCTAAGTTGAGTGCATACATATTTAGAATTGTTATGTCTTTTTGTTGAATTGTACCCTTCACCATTATATAATGACTTTCTTTGTCGTTCATTACTTTTGTTGATTTAAAAACTAAGTTATCGGAAATCAAAACCACCACACCAGCCTTCTTTTGGCTTCCGTTTGCTTGAAATATTGTTTTCCACCCCTTTACTTTTAGTCTAAATGCATCCTTGCAGGTTAGATGTGTTTCCTGAAGACAGCAGATACTTGGCTCTTATTTTTTTTATCCATTCGGCCAGCCTATGTCTCTTGAGTGGGGAGTTCAAGCCATTCACATTTATTGAGAGAACTGATAGGTGGGGCAGATTTCTGTTCATTCTGTTGGGTTGAACTTTGTTGTTTGTTTTCTCTCTTGAGCCATTGTGGTATCTGGCCTTTGATCTTTAGCTTTCGAGTCGTTTTACGTTCGTGAGTGGTTATTTTGCTGATCCGTGGGTAACACTGTTTTGAGTACTTCTTGGAGGGCTGGTCTTGTCTTGGTGAATTCCTTCAGTCTTTGCTTATCTGAGAATGTCTTTATTTCTCCTTCATATACAAAACTTAGTTTTGCAGGGTACGAGATTCTAGGCTGGGCATTATTCTGTTTCAGAAAAGTGAGAATGGGGCCCCAGGCTCCCCTTGCTTGTAAGGTTTCAGTTGAGTAGTCTGGCGTTATTCGGATTGGCTTTCCTTTGTCTGTTACCTGCTTCTTTCATCTTACAGCTTGTAGAAGGGCATCTTTAGTTGATATTTTGGTCAGTCTGATGACTGTATGTTGTGGTGTCTTCCTGTTCGCATTGCATCTCCCAGGGGTCCTTTGAGCTTCTTGTACTTGGATATCTGGAGTTTTAGCAAGGCTTGGGAAATTTTCCTCTATTATATCTTCAAATAGCGTATTCAACCCTTGCATGTTTTCTTCTTCCCCTTCCAGAATCCCTGTAACCCTCACATTAGGTTTCTTCACATAATCCCACATTTCTTGTAAGCTTTGCTCTTTTCTCTTATTTCTCTGCTCTGTCTCTGTGACTGACTTATTTAATTGGAAGGTGTTATCTTCAGTCTCTGAGATTCTTCTGTTTGATCTACCCTGTTCTTGAGGCTTTCCACTGTGTTTTGTAGTTCCCTGAATAGATTCATTTCCAGGAGTTCGGTTTGATTTTTCTTTAATATTTCGATTTCTTTAGTGAATTTTTCTTCCAGGTCCTGGATTTTTTTTTTTGTGTGTGTGTGCTTTCTTTGTGTTGGTTATCCATTTTTTCTTGCATGTCATTGAGTTTTCTTACAATTCATGTTCAAAATTCTTCTTCTGTCATTTTAGTGTTCTGATTTTGGTTAATGTCTATATCTAGAGAGCTGGTGTTCCTCTTTAGGGGAGTGCTTTCCGTTTGATTCTTCATACTTCCAGAGTTCTTTCGCTGATTTCTTCCCATGTGGTTGTTGCTTCTTGCCTTTAGATTTTCGTTTGGATAATGACACGCCCTGTTTAGTCTCTGAGCCAGTAGGTGGTGGTTGTGGGTGAGATTCGACCATATCCTGTAATGAGTCAGTAGATGCAGTAAAAGGGTGTGCAGAATGACCTCCCTGTCAGTAGGTGGCGCTTGCTGGGAGGAGCAGGCTACAGTGTTGTTTTTGGGTCCTTTAGCCAGCTCTTGTTCCTCTGGAGAGGCACTCTTGTGCCTCAAGTGGTGGGTGGGACCCTGGGACTTCCCGGTGTGTCCTTATTCTCCACCTTAGTGGGGGCAGGTCTGGGAGTGAGTCTGGGCGGAGCTGGGTTGGGTGAGCCTGCCCTAACCACCACAAATGCTGTTAGCAGGGGTCAAAGGTCTGTTCTCTGCTTCTGGGCAAAGCTGTCAGGGAGGGGCTGGAATGGCCCCACTCAGCTGGAAAGTCTGCAGGTGGAGGTGGGGCTGTCTGAGACCTGCAGTCTGGAGCAGGCCTTGCTCCTTTCCACCCTCCCCCACTCCATGGCTTCTCCTGGGCCTCTGCCAGCAGGCAGGACCTCAGGCCAGTGGGTCTTCCCTGGCTGTGGTGCAGGCCGGGAGGTTCCCTGCCCAGAATAGCAGCGTGTGAGCACACGGCTCTCTTGTGGGAGGAGGGTTGCCCCTCAAGCACGTTGATCTGCCCCTGAAGGCACACACACCTTAGTAGGCTCCTTCACAAATATCCCTTCTGTGCCCCGGGGCTATGTGAGACCTGGGGGTGCACAGGATCTGGTCTGCAGGTCTGACCCCTGGGCCCCGGAATTCAATTCTTGACCCCGCCAGAGAGTGCCGGTCCTAAGTCACCCACAGGGTACCCAAGCTGTATCGATGTCTCTCAGCCTTGGGATCTGCTCCGTTCTCCTGGAGTCACCGGGCCAGTAGCACCTGGGAGGGCTGGCAGGTAGGGAGCTCACAATCTGACTACCCCTCAGTCTGCTGTAGGGCCCCCAATGGGGCCATATGTTCCCTGGAGATGCCTCCGGGTGGTGGCTAAGTTGTCTCTCTCGGCAGCCATGGGTAGGTAAGGGGGAGAGGAGAGTGAGGCAATATGGCACCTGCCCATCTGCTCGGGTCTGTGCGCGGGGAGGTGCCCTAGGGAGCTGGGAGCCTGGTGCCGTGTCCACAAGAGGCTCATGGCTCACTGGCGGCAGCTGTCTCTGGGCTGGTGTTAGCAGATCTCTCCAACCGCCCAGGAGCCCACCAGCAGTCCGAGATGCAAGGGAGGGGAAAGTTAGCTGCTCCACCTACCCTTGTCGCCGGTCTCCAAGCTTCTCGGGGGCTTTCTCCTTCCAATTCTCCTCTGCAGCCTCCTCCTGTGGAGTCTCCCATAGTCTCAGGTACCCCTCCTTCCGGCCCTCGTCCGATGTATGCTTGCTTATTTCTTCCGCTGTCTTCTGAAATCTCTCTTTTTTGCAGGGACACTCTGGCTGGTGATTTTTCTCGTCCGCCATCTTGCTCTCGACCTATATTTCTTTCTTTACCTGCTTGGAAGCTTGGTAACTGCTGCTCCTTTGTGTTTCTTTTGACTGCTCTGAACCAGGATTTTTTTTCTTTTTTTGTAGAAGTTTTTCCTTCAGGATATAAAAGCTCACCAAGTAGCTGATTTTGTTTTGCCACCAGGAGCTGGAAGTACATCATTATCTGGTACTCTGCAGGTCCTTTTGGCACCTAGGGAATTCCTGTATTTCCTTTATGAATTAACATACAGCAGGATTTAAAACACAGTAACCTGCCTCTGCCACCATTCAGGTTTAGCAATTGGATTCAGAGTCTCCACTGGGTCACTTGTGACTTGTGCTTCAAACACAGAGACTCTGCTTTACCTGACGCCTCTTGAGGCGACCTGATGCTCTAGTTGGCCAAGGGGCAAACAGGCAGCCTGAAACTCTTAAAGGAGGGACCATGGGGCTGTCAGTAAAGATGTGAATAGTCAACTTATTCATACTGTGATAGGTATTGGTATTATTAATTCAACCATTCATCTATATGTTAAATGCATTTTGATTTTAGACAGTGAACGTGTTAAGTTTCAAAATACAGTTAGAGCAATTCAAGAGCTAAATTTTCCCTCTGTGCTTCCTCTAAAGAGCAGCATAGGCCCAAGGCCATGCTTGACCTGGTGTTGCTAGGAATTCCGGGAAGGGAGGATGGAGGACACGAGGTCCCAAAGGCCAGCGGAAATAGCTCTGCAGAGCTGCTGTCGGGTTGGTCCTGGAGGAGGATGTGGGCAAGAGGGGCTTGTCAGATGCTGATTTTTATTTTATTTCAAAATATTAAGGGGTTACAAATGTTTTTGTTACATGGATACGTTTTATAATGCTTAAGTCAGAGCTTTTAGTGTGCCCATCACTGAAATAGTATTCATTGTACCCAATAGGTAGATTTTTACCTCTCTACCTGTCCCCCCTTCCTGATTTCCTATGACATTTAAATCTTTTTGTGCCCTGAGTTTCATTTTTAGATTGTTGTGAAGTGATTGTGTTTGTTGCTTCAGTTGAGAAATATGCCCATGATTGGCATATTGATAGCCACTTGTTACCCTCTGTCACCAAGGAGCACTGGTGACTTTCCACTCTTCTCCCTGCCCATCGGGTTGAGACATAAAGTTTAGCTGGGACTTCTTAGAATTTAAGTCATGGGACTGGAAAACATGTAGCCTGGCTTCTTTGTTAATAGCCTTCTGGAACAGTTGAGTAAGAGTGTACAGAACTGTGCTGTTGTCTGTAACTAGAGGGAGCAAAGAAAATGCCTTCAAAGCACCTGGTTGTGGCGCCATGGCCTTTCTGATCCAGATCATGTGTGACAAGAGTTTTAAGTGATATTCATCAGGCCAGTTTTCCTCTTATCTGGAGTTAGCACACAACGTCTTATCTCTGCCTTCTCTGCCGTTGCCTGAAGCAGCAACACTCCCCTCTTTATTTGCTGCCCTGTGTGAGTCTATTGAAGTGGTTGCTCGAGTTCCCAGGAGAGGATTCCTACCCATCTTATCAACGCCACTTTAGGCTGTAGGTGGTTTAGCACCTCATTGCATCCAAAGCAGTGTGTTAATTTTCTGGGCACATCAGCATAATCTCTTTACCCCCGTAGTGGGGAAACATTACAGAATTGACTCTCGTCCTGAAGAACAAACTGGGGCAGCGAGAGGAGGGTACATGGAACTCAGAGACCGAATTCCGCGTGCATCCCTGATGACGGGGCAGGGAGTGGTAGAGAGACTGCCCCGACCTGCTGACACAGTGGGCCCAAGGAGGCTTTGGGGAGATAACGGTGAGTTGTACAACATGTTTCTCATCTTCAGCTCGGCACCAGAAACCTCCATTCTTTCTGACTTAAATTCCTGAAGAGTCTTTTAGAACTTCTTTCTACTTACAGTGTTTGTGGTCTAAGCCAGCAGTTTGCATTCTGGGGTTTGTTACGCTTGATGTGTCCCACATTATCACAAGAGAATATTTTTAAAGTTTGGCAATAGAATTCATTGTAGTTAGGCATAATTTTTAACATCAGTATATGCTCTTTGACACTTTTAAGAGTGGAGTGATGGTGTCATATAATTAAATAGAGGGATGTTGTAAGTCCCCCAGGACTCTGTTGCCAATTCTGCACCGAAGTGCAGGGACGGCCCATAAACCCCATAGTAGCCTGCTGCAGATTGGCAGATGCATTCTCTTGGTTTTGCTCTTATCCTCCTGAAATGTTTAGCAATGTTGCGTGTCCTCTTTCTCTTGCTGTTTGTATAAGAATGGAAGCTTGAGCTGGGCAGAAACAAGGCTTTTTAGGTTGCATCAGTGAGGCTGTTGGACATGTGTCATTCTGCTGGTTCTGGTTGGGATCTTCAGAGAGAATGCTGATCTCCTTGACCTGTGCTATCTTTCAGATTATGAACTTACCCAAAACACCACTATCATTCTCCCTCTCTATCATTCTCTTATTCTTTCAGTTTATAAGGTGTCTATAGTTTTGGAGAAAACATGATGAAGGAGGGAAATTAGTTGTGGAAATGATTCTTTGAAAGATTTTTTAAAAATTAAACTAAAATAGTCCATTAAGGTGAACTGAGTTTAGAGTTTCTTTTCCTTTTCCCAAATGGAAGAGGAATAAAAATACTAGTTGTCATTTATTGAGCATGTCTGCCAGGTCCCCCTTTGATACCTTCACCCCCACCGCTGCCCTGCTAGGTGGAGCTCATGGTGAGCTGGCCCTAGTTTACAGATGAGGAAAGCTCTCAGAGAAGTTCATTCACTTTCCCGTGAACACACAGCAAGTGGAGGACTGGAAAGAGCTCAGTACAGGAGTAGGGCCACAGGCAGGTGTAAAGTCTTACATGTTGGGATACTGGATTCCAGAAGAAAATTCTGGTTCATTGTAGTGTCTTTGGATTTGTGCTGAATACAGGTTAATGGGTGCAAGTGATAAGCAGCCATTTGCAGCCAAAAGCATCGACCTCGGATGCATTTGCTGTTGTTTGGCCGCACTGGTTGAGATTTTTGGCATTACTAGCGCTTAGCCGTGTGCCTTGTGACTCCCAGTGATGGGTATAACCCATCCGAGAAATGCAGCTAGTTCACCTGCTCCTGAGTCAGTGAACTGTTCAGAACCTTGTTTCTTCTCTTTTCTCTCTCTCTCTCTCTCTCTCTCTCTCTCTCTCTCTCTCTCTCTCTCTCTCTCTCTCTCTCTCTCACATACATTTTCATTTGACCACGCCAAGGCCTAAGCTGAAAATTGAAACTCCTTATCGCTGTGGAGGTAGCCATAGGTGCCACTCACCTCTGCAGAAATTGGGATACTTGTAGGCACCAAGGTGGACCTCAGATCACTACAGCCAAGTTTGTGGAAGCCTTATCAGCGCTGGTGCTTCAGGCCGCAGCGTAGAAGGCTGTCTGTTTTTTAAGAGCCTAGCAGGAGGGCTAGCTTGCAGACATAATCCCAGAGCCTTTTGCTATCTGCCTGGGAAAAGCCTGTGTGTGCTCTTACACAATGAAGGAATTTGGTGCTCACTTTCTCCTGCTTTTGAGCTTTGGGCCTTTTTTTTTTTTTTTTTTTTTAATTAACCCTTAGAGGAAGATTTTAACTATAACCTCCTTCCTGAGTGCAATAAGACAGGTCCAGAAGATTTTCACAGCATGAAATGAGGAGCCACTCAGGCTCAGCCAAAGTGTCTTTTGACCAGAGTACAGCTTTGTTAATTCAACTTTAAGACCCAGCTCCTGGAACAGTGTTAAGCCAAGGCTTGTGTGGTTCATCACAGATTGGTGTGTGTTTTTGGTTTTGGTTTTTGTTTTGGTTTTTGTTTTTTTTTTAAGACAAGTCTCACTCTGTTGCCCAGGCTGGAGTGCACTGGTGTGATGATAGCTCACTGCAACCTCAAACTCCTGGGCTCAAGCAACCCTCCTGCCTCAGCCTCCCAAGTAGCTGGGACTACAGGTGTGTGCCACCATGCCCAGCTAGTTTTTTATATTTTAGTTGCCCGGCTAGTTTTTTTTCTATTTTTAGTAGAGACAGGAGTCTTGCTCTTGCTCAGGCTGGTCTCAAACTCCTGACCTCAAGCGATCCTCTTGCCTTGGCCTCCCAGTGTGCTAGGATTATAGGCGTGAGCCACCGTGCCCAGCCACATATTGGTTTAAAAAAAAGAAAGCATGTGTTCCAGTAAATTCCGAATGTACATCAGTACACAGAGATAGCGACGCTACCTGTGAAACTCTTGTTCTCATTTCACACTTGAACATCCCTTAGGATGAGGAAATCATTTTCCTTTTTGAGAGTAACCCTAACTAATTAAATGTATCAAGGGACTTGTTTTTCACTTTAATGCACAGATAGGTAAAGTCCTATGGAAATACTTAATAATCTTGAGGAGTTTTGATTTTCATAGCTAATCCCCATCTACTTATGTTTATCTCAGTTTCAAAAGGTTTCACTTAAAGATTCCCAAGTTTCTTATCACTGAAACTGAGTTATATCATTTTTTGAATGTCGATGATTTTTTATGTTCCCTGGTGAAGTATAGTTCTCACATATCTGTGTGTCTGTAGTACGTCCCGGTTCAGATCAGTGAGCATTTGCTTGAGCATCTGTCTAGAAGCAGGCCCTCTGCTGAGTGTTGCTCAGGGTATAAAGTTGTGAGTGGCCACATCTCTGTTCGTGTGCAGTTGGGAGTCCAATCAGGGAAGAGGAGGCAGGGAATCAAGTTGTAAACATAACTTGTTCTTCTGCCAGACTCAGCGATGGGTGAGCCGCAAGAGAGTTGCAACTAAGTGACAGAGAATTGGTAATCATGGAAAGAGACTTACCAGAAACTCACTCCCTGGGGTCAGGAAAGGTAGTATGTGGAGGTGATGTATATGGCTAGCCCTAGAAGGTGGCTGGGATCCCAACACATGGAGCCAGGGGAGTGGGCTGGCAGTAACCATAAGAAGGCGCTCCTGGAGCCTGCACCCCAGGACGGCCTGGGGGCCAGGAGGCAGGATGTGTGTGATAAGCTGTCAGTCCCTTTTTTCTAAGGAAAGGACTCAAGAAGCAGCACGTGGTAGGAGGTGGAGGCTCCAAAGACACGGCAGATGTCACAGCAGCGTTGGGGCGCTTTTAGGACTAGGGCCCTGAGGGACATTTCGGGAAATGCTCCTTTCTGCCTTGACTTTCGTTCCTCTCTCAGCTCTGTGGCCGTGGGCTAAAGTCTAAAGTCGTCTTGCAGGGAAATTTCTACCTTTCTGTTCTTCATTGCAAAGGGTTTTGACACCTGTTGAGAAGTGAAGAACTGGAGAAAGGCCAGTTTCTGAGGCTTTCTCCAACGGGAAGTTCTTCAGCTTTTAAAACTCCTGAATTAATGAGAAGTTTGTTTACTTTTTAGAGTTGTTTCTGGGATCTCAGGTTTGAGCAGTAAGAGTGCAGAGCTGGTCCGGCAGCATCCCTCGCTCTTTGTGGCTCTCTGCTAGAGACGGCTGATGGCTAAGAGTGACCTTTTGCCACAGGGGGCATGAAGGAAACATCACTTCCCAGGAGAGGGCCAAGAACACCTTTGAGTCACACGCCAACCTTAACATAAGCATGAGGAGGGTGGGGCCGTTGGGGTCGACGTGTCTCCTGGCAGCACTTTGACAATACCCCCCTCGCCATGCCCGTGCCAGCGGGGTTGGGGGATGTTAGAGAGGCGTGACTAAGGCCATCTGTCACAACAACGGCGGTGATTTTTCTCCAAAACAAGAGTGGCCAGGACTTTGATGCAAATATAAGGTGTGCTTATTTTAGGTGTGTGGTGTACTGTGTTAGGGGAAGTGATCCCAGTCAGCCCTAGAAGCTTTCTTGCCACAGTGTAAGTGGCCAAGGAGGCTTCCAGCTGTCTTCTGGGTGATCAGCCCCACAGTGGGCAGCAGCATCTCCCCAAGTTCCCTCAGGCTTAGGGGTGCTGCCAAAGGAGTGGCTTCCTAGGCAGCAGATTGAAGGGAGTACCCAGACAGAGACCATCCGTGTGCCCTTCCAGGGCTCCACACCGCAGCGCCCTACATGGGCTGGTAGTGCCAGCCACACGCTTCCTGGGCCTCTCGTCGGGGAGCTAGCCCACCTCTGACAAGGACCCTTGAGGAGGCCTAGGCATGGACTAGGAGGAGAGAACCTTAGGCCCGTATCCCAGTCTGTGGTTAGGGGATTCACAGTGTTTCGTCAATCACAACCCAAACCCCTGGTGGTTCCTAGCACGTGCATTTTCCAAACTGCAACGTGCACGTTCGTGTAAGGAACCCGGGCCAGTCTCTCAGAGACCCGGGACGACAGAGCTGCTGTGGTTAGAGCGCCTCAAACGTGTGTTTGTGCTAAAGTGTAGGCTGCATGACCTTCCTGTCCCCTCATCGCAGCCTCATGGGGCATGCCATGCAGGGGCTAGCACAGGCCTGATGGAGCTTGGCTTTTTTCTGTGTAAACTGACCAGAAAAACTAAGTGGTCAAAAACAGGCTTGAGGAAACTCTGGAGGGGTTTTTCCTTTGTGTTCGCTGTCAGCTGATTATCCCTCTTTGGGTCCTCTTCCTTCCCTCCATGTCCCTTTAGCTGATCCTGCTGTCTCAGATCCAAGGTACCTGTGAGGTGTTTCAGGCTTGGGCTGGTTCTCCTGGGTCATAATGCAGCAGTTGTATGGGGAACTGCCTGGCATCTGCCATTTAGAGGTGCTAGAATAAGCTGGTAGGTTCGGCGGCACTTGTAGGGAGGGTGGCCAGTTCTGTGAGTGGCTGGTTATTTTGCCATTTTCCCCCACCCTTTGGCACCTGTTCTTCTCCCTCAATCCAATTCTACTCCTTCCTGGCTGGCAGTCAGCTCCCTGAGCCCTTCTCACAACCTGGGGGGCTTGGTCTTCTAGTGGGCATCACCTCCCGGCAGATCCTTTCCTCTCCTTGAAGCTAAAGGCTAAGCCCTGTCCTCAGGCTTATGTATTAGCCTCCTGTGGCTGCCGTGACAGAATACCACAGACTGGGCAGCTTCAACAACAAATTTGTTTTCTTACAGTTCTGGAGGAATTTATTTTCTCAGTCTGAGATCAAGGTGTCAGCAGGGTTGGTTTCTCCTGAGGCTTCTCCTGTAGATGCCATCTTCTCCCTACGTCCTCACGTGGTCTTCCCTCTGTGTCTGTTCTAATCTCCTCTTATAGGTTTAGGGCTCACCCTAATGGCCTAATTTAAACTTAATTACCTCTCTAAGACCCTGTCTCCAAATAAAGGCACATTGTGAAGTACTGGGAGTTAGGACATCAACATACGAATTTGGGGTGAGGGACACAGTCCAGCCCATACCGTTGTATGAAGATAGCTGCTGTGCTTCACCTCCCCTCCTGGAATTTCTGTGCTAAAAGGCTCTGCTAAACAAACGCTCTGGCCATGTGTTTGCAACAAGAGCACAGATAAGATAAGCATACATTTGGTTTTGCAGGCTTGTCTGAATTTTTCTAAGATCTTTGCCTTAGAGTAAATCCAAAATTCAGGTGAAAGAGATGAGATGTTTCACATCTTAAAAAGGGGGATGTGGTACTGTAGGTAGTTGTGTTTTTGTGCTTTGAAAAGTAATCTTTGCTTTTGCTCCTTTTATTAAGCAAATATAATACAATGATGAAATTAAATACCCTTTCCTTCCTTTCTTTGTAATGAGGAAGTCCTTTTTTTAAAATTCAACTTGCAAAAATGGATTGTACATGATAATTTGCTGCGCATCCATAAAAACCGTAAAATATAAGAAGCAATATTGTTAAAGTAGCTGTTCTCATTTCCTGGCAGTCATTACATGCTTCCACTGCAAAAACATTTTTCTCCTAACTATCCTTTCTGAGCTCAAAAATGGATTTCCCTCCAGCCCCTGTCATTCAATTATCACCTCGGGAAATGCACAGATATAACTGATGATCCCTTTAAAACGGCCTGCAGCGTGCCACACTCTCTCATCCTTCATCTGTCACCTGCTCCCGTCATTAAATGTTACATTGCCAATGTATATTTTATAGGGTGACCCTGACGGATGTCACTTTGATGCTGTGCAGGGATAATAAGATTGCACATATAATGAAAGGCCAATAAATAGAAAAATGTTTACGGGATAGAGAATTGGTGGTTTTAACAGCTTTATGGCTTTCTTTTTTCCTTTTTTCTCTTCTCCCCCTTTGTGGTTTTGTTACAGGAACTAGAAGACATTAAGAAAGGTGATGTGATAGAACCAACGGCAGTGAAATCCCACTTGCCCTATTGCTGAACTTCAGTAAAGTGAATTCAGGAAATAATGAAGTGTTCGGCTTGTGGGAAAGAAAACCAATGTCAACAAATGAATTCTTGGGGCTTGGGAGGCTCTACTGAGAAAATGAGATTTTTCTGGTATTGCCATTATTACACTTAAAATGTTAACAGTCTTTATTTAAACAAACAGTTCAGGAAAACTAAAAGTAAAGGCCTCCAAGCGGGCCCTTGTGTGTGAGTTCCGTGTGAAGTGAAGACCAGTCTTCGTCGCTGTGTCAGGGCTTCCGTGCCAGAGGCTGGGGTGACTTCCACCTGTGGTGGGAGCCCTTCAGTTCAGGCTTGGCTTTGTGATGGCCTTGATCTCTGTCTTTAAACAAGTGGTCTCCAAATCTTATTTATTTATTTATTTTTATTATTTTTAGTTAAGTGGAAGAGTCTTCTATTACTTGATCAATACATACATTTTTTAATGAAACTGCTTGCAGGGGGTACCACCGAGGGCTCAGAGGGTCAGGAGACCCACCCCAGCGGCTCTTGAACACAGTCCAAAGCCTCGTAGTCTGTAGCATGTGCAAAAGTCTTTTGGGGGCAGGGCCCATATCCCTTTAGGGACTGTGCCTTGTCTAGACTCAGGTGTCACTGCTTCTGGATCAAGAGGCAGGTGAAGGCCATTTATTGGCACATCTCTGGGCCACGTGTCACCTAGAATCAGAAGCAGCCTGTAACATAAGCTGGCAGACAGATTAAGGTTTGGTGAGTAGGTAGGGCATGCTCATGGTTGAAGGCTATCAGTGTCAGTCGGACACAGGCCACAGTTTGTTCTTGGTATAGGAAGCAGAAAATACTTCTGTAGGCATGTGCATAATTCCAGTTCTGCACTTGTGTCTCCCTAATGTGTTGCTGATTCTGGCACCCCTGGAGTTGCTTCAGGCAGGTGCAGCTCTGAACTTCATGAGTGCTTGTTGGGGGTGGGGGCATCACCCTGATGGGAATGCTGGCCACCACTTGCTACCAGGATGCGTGATGGTCTTTGTGCTCTTCGTCCATTACTGTTGAAGGTCCAGGGAAAAGGTTTAAGATGTTACTGTGTTGAACACCAGAGATGAAAGACAACCCAAATTAGATTTTCAGTCTTAAAAAAAGCCAGATGGCTATTTCCCCTTAATTCTTTTTTTTTTTTTTTTTTTGAACTCCTGACCTTGAGCTATCCACCTGCCTCGGCCTCCCAGAGTGCTAGGATTACAGGCGTGAGCCACCGCGCCCGGCCCAATTCCCCTTAATTCTTTAAACCATGGTTGTCAAAGTTTTTAGAGAAGCAGCATAGCAGAGTGTAGTAATGGTTAAGAACATCAGACTCTAGAACCAGTCCCCCAGGGCTGCCATCTGAAACTGTGAGCTTAGCCAGGTGGCTTTATCTCTCTGTGCCTTGGTTGCCTCATTTGTAAAGCAGGGATAATGAAGGTATTTATCTATTTGGCTGTCCATGAAGATTAAATATATTAAGATATGGAAAGCACATATTTATAGTGCTTAGCTGTCATCATTGTAGATTTCATAGCCAAGTAAAAGGTGGTTTGCTTGTTTGTAAATAAAGCCACTGAGCTGAGGAAGTGTGGATAGTGGCTTCCTAAACCGCCCCCCCCACCACACCTACCTGCAGAGCAGCTGCTTCCAAACACTGGCCCACAAGAAGTAAAACAACAGTAAGAACAATGTAGTCATTTTTCTTAACAGTAAATATAGTCAAATTAAGGAACTTACTCAGAGATTAAGTCTGTATTTTTTTACTTTTTTGGAGATAAAATGCCATTTCTTTTATGAAATAATGAGATCAGAAGGCAGTTATTTCTAATGATCTTGGCAAAATAGTAAGTTGGTAATCCTATCCATTTCTTAAAAGTTTTATCCTTTTAGAGTTAATTTCAGGTAAATTTTAATTCCCAGGAAATAATCATTCCATCAAATGTTTACTGAATACGTATTAGAGTAGAGATGTTGTCCCTGACCTGTGGGGTACTCCCAGATGAGATGGACACAGACTTTGGGAAGTTAGATGGAGTCACTTGTGCTTACAGCCCAGGGGAGCCTGTGTGTACAGGGCAGAGGCAAGAATGAAGATGTATAGGGGTAAAAATGACATCATGATCACTTGCAGCAGTTGGGCAGAGAGAGAAAGGAAAGGCTTCAAGGAGAAGAAGGTGACATCTGTGACGAATTGAGTCCTGAGTGGTGAGGAAGATGTGGCCCTGGACACTAAGGAAATGGGGTGGTGAGGGGTCCATGGAACTGTACCCTGCAGGCAGGAGGAAAGCACCGAGGAACAGCAAACTGGCCAAAGGCCATGAGAGGTGGGGAATATGTAGAAAGGTCTTCTGGAGACAGAGAGAAAGGCTCCAGAGAAGCAGTAAAGCAGCTGGGCCTTTGTTCCTTAGGCCCTGAGGAGCCTTCTGTAGTTTAGAGAGGAAATGACAAAGTAAGAGCTGGGCTTTGGGAAGACTAACCTCATCTCCATGCAGGAGGGGACAGGCCAGCCCAGGGAAGGGCTGTAGCAGGACCTCAGGTGCACTCGTAGAGCAGATATGGAGCCAGAAGTAAGACCGACCGGTGACTGAGGTGAGCAAGTGAAACAACACAGAGCTTAGGAAATACCATTGCAATTTTGTTAAAAAACTTGGACTGGGCCGGGCGCCGTGGCTCACGCCTGTAATCCTAGCACTCTGGGAGGCCGAGGCGGGCGGATTGCTCAAGGTCAGGAGTTCGAAACCAGCCTGAGCAAGAGCGAGACCCCGTCTCTACTAATA
>CAUYRT010027192.1:0-19128 GCA_963574885.1 Lepilemur ruficaudatus | reverse complement strand
TATAGTACAACTTGAAGTCAGGAAGACTGATGCCTCCCAGTTTGTTCTTTTTGCTTAAGATTGCTTTGGCTATACGAGGTCTTTTCTGGTTCCATACAAAGTGAAGAATTATTTTTTCTAGTTCTGTAAAGAATGAAGATGTTACTTTGATGGGGATTGCATTTATTCTGTAGATCACTTTAGGTAATATGGACATTTTAACAATATTGATTCTACCAATCCATGAACAAGGTAGATGTTTCCATCTTTTTACATCTTCTACAATTTCTTTTTTTAGTGTTTCGTAATTCTCCTTGTATAAGTCTTTTGTATCTTTTGTTAAATTTATTCCTAGATATTTAATTTTTGGGAGGCTATAGTGAAAGATATTGCCTTTTTGATTTGAGTTTTGGCTTGACTATTTTTGGCGTATATGAATGCCTCTGATTTGTGTATATTGATTTTATAACCTGAGATTTACCAAATTCATTTATCAAATCAAGGAGTCTCTTGGAAGAATCCATGGGGTTTTCTAGATATAATATCATATCATCAGTGAAGAGCGAGAGTTTGATCTCATCTGCACCAACGTGGATACCCTTAATACCACCGTCTTGCTTAAGTGCTATTGCTAGGACTTCGAGCACTATGTTGAATAGAAAAGGGAAAAGTGGGCATCCTTGTCAAGTTCCAGTTCGAAGTGGGAGTGATTTCAATTTTTCCCCATTTAGTACGATGTCATAAATATATTCTTTAATGTATGTTTGTGAAAACTATTACTTGCATGTATATGCATATAATTATTACATATAATGGCTTATGTTATAAGTAATTTTATTTGAAAATATATGAAAACCCAAGAGTGAATCCATTACTTAATATAATCACATCTGATTCTATTGTCAAAAAGGAAAAAGTTGATCAGTTTTTGCAGATAAGATTTTCCCAAATGACTGAGCTAATTTATCATGATCATTTGGTTGACTAAAAATATTTACATACACAAAGATGCAAAATTTATTTCAGTTATCCTGATAATTTTGCTTATACTAATATAAGAAAATTCATATTTTCATCTTTATAATGAGATGTAAGATCCCTTACACATTATCTGGCAAGAATGATAGAAGGAAAATCTTAATATTATTTCACCACCCATGCAATGCAATTTTTTTTAGAGCATCTACAACTCCATAATCTACAGGAAACTTTATGAAATGCTTGCATAACAGATTCCCAGTTCTAGATAATTTAGCAGTTCTCACATATTTATTACATAGCCAAAAACATTCTTAAGGTTTTATTTTATTCTGTTTTTAACATTGTGGTATTTCCTTGGCACATTTCTTTCTGATATTACATAAAAGGTGACCAATAATAAATGCTCCAAGCTCAAGAATCTATTTAAGGAGAGTTTAAAGGCAGATATACCTCAATGTTTTGAGAAGGATTCAAATATCATTCTAAATATTTTTACTTCGTGTGTTATATAATTTCTTGGATTCTGATCATAGCAACAAAATATCACAATGTTTTGTAGAGAATAGTTAGGATCAAAAACATATTTAATATTTTTCAACACCACTGTATATATACATATGATTGAGGGGAAGAAGAGGCAGAGACAGAGGGAAAGGGAGAAGGAGGAAAAGGAGAAGGAAGAAAGATTTTGCTAATCTGCATTTTAGTTTAATATACTCTTTTTCAACATGAGGCTATAAGGTTTAATATATTTTTAAAAACATTATTTTTGGTACGTTTAAGCCCCTCCAAAATAGTCTAACCAGCTATGTTCAACATTTATGTTCAATGATACAAATTTTTTAAAAAAGGAGTCTAGTATAGTCTTACAATTTTATTTTCTTTAACAAGGAATTGGAAGATTATTGATAGGAAAAGGAAAGCACACCATGACCTATTTCACTGCCTGATACTTAAAAATTCATTTTAGGCTAACTCAATACATGCTTGTGCCACACATCCGCATGATAATTTCAGCTAGAAACATCAATATTGTAAAATTTCCAATCACTCAGTAATATATTACTAAACTGCCATTTATATACTTGAGATTTACTGAAAATGCAAAAGAATTGAAAACAGACTGTCAAAGAGATATTTGATCACCCATGTTTGCTGCAGTATTATTCATAGTAGGCCAGAGGTGGAAGCAACCTAAATGTCTATCAGTAGATAAATGGATAAAAAAAACAAGGTGATATACGCACACAATGGATAGTATTCAGCCTTAAAAAAAGTCTCATCACATGGATGACCCCTGAGGACATTATGCTAAGTAAAATAAGCAGTCATAAAAAGACAAATACTACATAATTCCACTTAGATACTAGGGTAGTAAACCCATAGGAACAGCAAATAGAATGTGGTTACCAGGGGCTGGGAAGTTGTTCAATAGGTATAGAGTTTTAGTTTTACAAGCTGAAAAATTTCTAGAGATCTGTTGTACAATAATAAGCATATAGTTAACAGTACTGTACACTTAAAAAAAGGTTAAGATGGTAAATTTTACATTATATGTTTTATACCCCAACTCTCCCCACTAAATATTTATACACAAGTCCACACACATGCATGGGGCATACAGAAGTGGTGTGACATGGTATTTATTAGTCATTATCCTGGAGGTGGATAGAAGTGGATGCTACGGAAATATTCTCCAGAAACTTGGGTAATATTACATATTTTAGAGGTAAACAAATGATGCATGAATGAAACCATATTATGAAAACTTAGAACTGCAAATTTGAACTGGAAAAATTTTACTTGTTAGAGTAATGATCAAAAAGTGAAAGTTGCTATGCAGTTTTTCTCCAGGAAATTTTCCTATGATCAAAATCTGATCAATAAGTAATATCTTTGTCTTTATTAAAAATTTGGATATAGACAGACAGAAAGAATTCCACACTGACCCCATCTTGGATAATATACCATTTAGTGTGGAAGAACAATGTTGAAGTAAATCTTGGTGACTGCACCCGGTGCAAGGAGAGCTCAGCTAGAGACGTACTGCTGGAGCTCAGAGCATGGAGTGAGCGACTCTTCTCGAGGCTGACAACGGAGTCTCTACCCTCCAAGCGGGGATGTAAAGGATGACCAGTCACTTCCATAGTGGAGAAGCATGTTTCTAGGTAAAAGAGCACAAGTAAAACACTGGATTTATGAATGCAGAGCACGCCTTGAGGATGATGACAAGTGCAGCATGTCTGCAGTTTGGGGTGAATAGGTGAGAACATTAGGAGCCAGATTATAATGCCCTCCAATGGGAAATCCTATGTATTTCTGACCTTATCGTGAGGATATTAGTCACTGTTTAGTAGGGTCTAACCATAGCCAAAGAATTGTTTATTTACATATATTACATTATTCCTATTTTGGACACAAGGAAACAAACTGAGGCTCACAGAGGCTAAGTAACTTAGGTCATATCATGAATTACTTCCGAGCCGGATTTGGAGCCACACACTGTCAGATGCCGTAGCTGCTCCTCTTAAACAATCTAGTACTTTGCTGTCTTTTATGGAAGGTTTTAAAGATGGGAAATAAAAGTCAGTCTGAGATGTTTTAGGAAGATACTAAAGTAATAATGTGGAAGAAGCCCCCAGAGGAAAGGTAGACTAGAGCAATAGTGCAGGTGGAAAATTATGAGTCTGAATGAAAAGTATTAGTGGGAAGTTGTTGAATCTGAAACTATACAGATCTAACATGTCACTCTTCTTGCAAGCTAAAAAGCTAGCCTACCACAACCTGTGTGTATACAGTAATAGAAACATTAGTCTTCTGGATCAGAGAGCAGGCCATCTGTTCACAGAGCATCTTAGCAGCTCTGGGTCCCCATGATTCAGTTTCCCAGGAGCAGTATAATGAAGGCCAGATATGTCTGTGCATGCTGGGGTTGTACCACAGGAGAAATTACAAAACTCAGAGTTTATGTAGGGCAGCAGGTGTATCTGCTGCTTCTCCCTCATGGAAAGAGAAATCCTGTCTGAGAAGAGGAGAAGGTCCTTATATTTGGATTACTCTTAGAATGTAAGCAAATACCTCTGAGCAAGACAAATGATTAAATCTCTGTAGAAATTCACTACCACTAAATTTGAATGTGTGGTTACCGTTTGATCTTCTTTTAACCCAATTTACCAGTAACTTTTGCCCAGTAAGTTCTGACTGTGCAGAAACATGAAGATATTCATGGAACATAGTTTCTCAACAATGTATTATATAAACTGATGGAAAGTGAACAGAATTTTCACACGTTTTATAAGACATTGTAATCAGCCTATCACAAGCTTAGAATGTCTGCATATGTAAACAGAATTGGCCAGTTATTGAGGCCAAATTACCTGTAAAATTGATTTTCAATGGTATTTCTTACACAAATCCTTGTGGATTATTCAAGTGATGGTCCTGGTATTTGTCATCTTAGTTTGAGTGCCAATAATATATGTTTGAAAAGAATCCTGTTTCTTTTGTATTTTGAAAGATTCTAAAAAATATTTACTAGTGCTTAGTAGAAAACTAAGGAATCCTGCTTTTATTCCGAAACCTAGGCAATTACCACAATTTTAGGAATATAAGAAAATATCTCTAGAATAAATTCCATATAATAAAAAAGCACATAGGGTGTGAAATTTTAGAGTTTTTAAAAAATTTTAGCTGCTAATGTACATATGGTGGCATTCGGTTCTGTTTTCCTTAAAAAATGTGAGGATGATTTTTTTGTGTGCTTCACAGAGATTGTCTAGGCAGGTACCACAAAGAAGAAATCCAATAATAGCATTAAATCAAGAGCACAATGAACCTAGCTGAGTCTGATATTTTGGGAGTTAAAAAAAATGGTTATCAGTTTCCATTATAATGACCTTTTATTTTTAAGGTTTTTCTTTTTCTTTGTTTGGTACGTGGGTTTTGGTCAAGGGATAGATACAAAGGACACACAGAGAGTAGGAAATAAGGGTGGAACTTCCAAGGTTCTTCAAATGCTTGTATTTGATATCAAGTAAATTTTTTTCAACATGTAACTTATGAAATGAAGCTCTTAGGGTTTTTTTTGTTGTTTTCATGTTTCTCCCTCTTCTCATTGCCAGAGATATTAGCCTTGTTTCTGTCATTTACATAGCAGAGAGAAAAAGAATATCAGTGTCAAACATTAAGAAGTACAACTTGAATACCATAGTTCAATGTATACATCTTTTTATTTTTTACATTTTTGATTGAAATGATATATAGCAATAATAAAATTGTTTTAAGGCAAAGTTTCATTGTTCTGCCACCATAACAGAACAATTTGCTTTTCTATAGTACCTTCTGTTTCTTTCTCTCTCACACACATATACATACATACATTCTTAGCAAAGTTTGGGTACATGTTAAATATTTCATACATGTTTCCTATTAGATGAATATATTTCCTATATAGTCACATATATTACATTATATTTCTTTATTCAAGGAGATGGGAAAGCACAAAACAGAAAACTAGAAACATATGTCAGGTGTGGTGAGTCTGTAAGTCTCTCAGAGCAACCCTAAGCTAATGTCCTGCTAGTAACAGAACCAAGGGGTTAAGATGATCTTTTGTCATAGCTGTTAAGAAAGTTAAGAGTGTCAATTTCACGTTTGTGTTGCTTGCCTAATAACAGCAATTTCACAAGGCCTTTTTGTAAATTTGACTGTTGCTTCATCAGAATTAATTTTATTTTCTTTAACATATCAGTCATTGTATGTATATTCATACATTCTTAATACTCATTTTAAGAGAAATTATTTTTATGTATAAGTCAAAAGGTCCTAGAACTGTTTAAAGCACTCATACCTCTCAGTATGCATTAAGTCTCAAATTTTGTTGTATACCTAGGGATGCTTCTTCAAATGGAGGTGCTTAACTACCCCTGAAGAAGCTGGCTTAGTATTCTGATGTGAGGTCTACTAAATTTGTATTTGTAACCATAGCCCAGGTGATTTTGATGCATATGGTTTGGGACCATATTAAAAAACATCACCTTAGAGTTAGTCTAGTTCCAGCACTTATTTAACTGATGATTCAACTGTAGACCAGGCAAAGTAAATGACTCCATCAGGAAGGCTATATGTAACAAAAATATAGCTCACACGATTCTAAATAAGAAATTTTACTGGTTCATGCAGGACGCAGTCTAGGGATAAAGTAGGCTTTAGCTGTGACTTTTTTTTGGTCACTGGGCTCTTCTTGTGTGACACGTTACATGATCATTTCTTGTGTGGTAGCAAGATGGTTGCAATGGACATTGGAACTGCATGCTCCTTGTTCATATTCTGCAGCCACTTCCTTTGCCTCCTTTAATCCTTCCTGAAGCTTCTCATCTCAATGGTCTGAGATGGGTCACAGGTCCATCTCTAAAATAATTACTGGCAGAGGAAATGGAATGACTGTGATTGATGTAGAGTAATTCTTTCTTATCCTTGGAGCTGAGGTCAAATCCGTGATTGCCTTGCTACTGCTCAATGGACAAAGCTGGAATATATGTGGAATTTGAAAGCTAATATGCCTTGTTTAAAAAAAAAAGGAAGAATTATCGTGAATTTAATTTTTGAATGAAATTATGCAAAGGAAAGTTATGTCTTTGCTGCAAACCATTTCTGGTATCATTTTTATTTCCTTTTGCAAACATTTTGCTTAGTAACCTTATTCTAGGATAACACTATAAATTCCAGACTTAAAATATTTTTAATATTTAAGAAAGCACTAGCAAGTTTTTATTAATATATTATTTAATGAGTATTAGGACACTTAATTGTCACATTGTGGCAAACTCAGCTTGCTATTTTCAGTGAGTTTTATTACTGATTATACACTGCTTGTGTCAGAGACTAAGTAGTGCTATGATGTTGAAGCTAGATAAGTCCCTGTGCCTGTGAAGTATACATTCCAGCTGTGGATTTTGACGTGTGCAGATGATTACAGGATTGTTTTGGTCAATTTACCATAACTAACTCTATAGACTGGGTGGTTTCAAAAACACACATTTCTGTTCTGGAGGCTAGAATTTCAAGATCAGGGTACCAAGCATGGTCTAGTTCTTGGTGATGGCTCTCCTCCTGGTTATGTCTTCACATGGCCTTTCTTTGGTGCATGGAGGCAGAAAGAAATCTTGTGTCTCTTCCTCTTCATGGGGTCCCTACCCTCATAACCTCGTCTAAACTTAATTACCATTTCAAAAAGCTTAACTTCCAAATACTGTCACATTGAGGGATAGGGCTTCATCTCATGAATTTGGGGGAGACAAAAACATGAAAGCCATAGCAAATATAGTGTGGTCAATGCTGTGGTAGGAATAAAAGTAAGAAGCAGTGGAAGGTGGGTTGTGAGGAACACCCAACCAAGAATGGGAGGTCAGTAACAAGAACCTAGAGGAAGTAACATTTAAGCTGAGGCCTGAACTTGGGGCAGACGTTAGGTACAAAGGATGGAAAAGAAAGTTTCCTGAAAAATGAAGAAAGAATATGACTTGGTTGAGGAAACTGGGCGTTTAGCATTTTGGTGTGCTTAGAGCAGAGGTGGGTAGGTGGGGTGCAGCATAGTCTGTAAGGACAGTGGAGAGATACCCAGTCTGGACTCTAAAGAGCATTTGTAAGTTTTACCACAGAGTTGGGACTTCCTCTTGGGGCAAACAGAGAGCCAGTGAATGCCATTTAAGGAGGGACATTCCCTTTTGGAATCTGTACTGTCAAAGGGTCACTCTTCATTTTTTGTAAATAGTGGATTACAGAATCACAAGACAGGGGAAGGTAAACCATACCAAAAGTCCTTGGTGATCCAGGTGAAGCATGTAGGAGGCCTGAAGTCAGGCTGAGACAGCAGATCAATGAAGTCAGGTTGAAGAGGAATTTAGGATGTTGAATCAGCAGGGATTCGTGATTAAGTGAATGTGATACTTTAGGAAGAGGGAGACTTTTAAAATTAATGCGTAGATTTGTGACTTGGAACACTGACCAGTTGGTGGTGCCAGTCACTGTGACAGCCGTAAATTGAGTGACGCTTGTGGACCATTCCCAATCCAACAGCATCTCTTAGGAGTTAAAGGTAAACATCTTGAGCCTGGAAAAGTGATATATGTTACATTATGAACTCTTTTATTCCTAAATTTTATGTTTTGTCAACATTGCAAATGGATTTAAACATCTAAAAAATTTGTTCATATCTTTCCAACTCTTTCTTGAAGCCCTTCTGACTGCTGTCATTTTAAAGATGATTGACTTTCTTTGTCTCACTTAAACATGTATTACCACACGATTAAATCGGCTTTGATTATATAGGGATTTTGCTTATATTTTTGCCTGTCCTTTTTGGGGGGGGGTTATCCTTATTACCTTTATTCTTAAACACTTGGGAGTGCCTTATCTTCTGTCCCTTTTGTATTAAGATATGTGAGTGTGTTGATTTAACAAAGGTTTTGACTGATTAAAATAAGGTAACATAAGATATGCATGTGGATGCTAGCAAGGATAAACGTTATGTAAAGTTAAAACAACAAACACATTCGGCCTAGAAGGTTAAATGTGCTGGAAATTATTTCTATTTTCATCAATGTTTAAAAAAATCACGAAGCTACATTTGTAATTACTGTTATATATCAACTATATGCATAGAGGACCAATAAATGAAGAAAGTATTTGGTGATAAAAGCTTTTGCACAGTAATTAGTTTCTCATTACTGCAAGAGATCGAGCTTTGTGAAATAAAACACAGTCAAGTCTCCATCAATAAATACAAACCAATCAGAGTCCTCTCACTTAAGTGTTTCCTATTGCTGATGGTGATCTTGAATTCTTTGCCAGCTGCAAAAATATTTTGCTGTAGCATGAAGAAAACTATATGAAAATATATGATTTCTTCAGTTTTCTTAGTTAGGCATAAATGTTGACAGAGCTGATAGTCTTATATACACAAACTCTTAGATGCAAACATGTCTGATTTAGTAGTCAAACACTCTGAAGTAGTTGTATGCTCTCAATTTCTGCAATCATTTTGCCTTAAAGGGTCTCTTTTCTGTTGATATTTTCATAGAGAACCTGGTATTCCCCTGTAGTTTGTAGTCTTTAAGGGTTTTGACGACAAATAAGGAAAGAAACTAAAGTCTTGCTTTCAGATAAATCCTATGAGCATTTATTTCATGTTCAGGCAAACTTGTTTTATGGATAAAGATTGGCTTAGTATTTAAAATTTTGAAGTGCAAGGTAATACTTTATATCCCTTTTATTTCTCGCCTTTTGTAATGTACTAATTCAAATGTTTATGGCCTGTTTGATTTTCTCTTTCTCATTTTCTCATATTTTCTCTCTGCCTGTATTCTTAGTGGAATGATTTTTTAGCCCAATTCAGCCCAATTAGCTTTTTATTAATTTTGACTTGTGTATGCTGAGTTTTGTTCATCTGATTATACAGATCATTATTTAACTTTCAACATATTGGGTAATATTTGTTTTAGTTGTCTTAGTTTCTTCAAGAAAATACCTGTCATCCATATGTTGAAAACTAATTATCTTTAATTTTATCGTGAACTCTCTTATTGTAGTCAACTTTTGGGTTTTTTCTTTCTATTTTTGGAAAGCTGGTCAAATTTGACCTGTAATTCCCACTTTGAATTTTATGTTGTTTATTATTTAACCATCTCTAATGTTGTTTTAAATTCTACCGTGGATTTATAAATGACCTGTCATTCTTTTATATAGCCTCCTTGATATGTTGTTTTGCCGTGCTAGCACTTGTGCTAATCAGGATGGAATAGGCTATGCTTCAGAATTAAGCAACTGTATAGGAAAAAATAAATTTTCTCCCTATATTCACAACCCTCTGACACCAGATTTGTGGAGATTTTCCCTATGCCAAGCAATTTTCCAATTATCTGCAGACATCAACTGGGTGTCCTACAATACAATTCAATTCAATTCTGTCTACCTGTAGTTTGCACAGAACTCATAGGTTAAAGGCTCAGTCCCACAAGACTGCCCTCCACTTCACATGCTGATTGCAAGTGATCGGTACCCAGATTACCTACAACTTCTAATTTAGCTTCAAATTAGAGATTCCCACAGCCCCATCTTCAGGTTAGATCATTTGCTAGAGTGACTCACAGAACTCAGGGCAACACATTTACCAGTTTATTATAAAGGATATTACATAGGATACAGTTGAACACCCAGGTGGAGAGGTACTCAGGGTGAATTTCAGAAGGGTCCTAAGCACAGGAGCTCCTGCTATCATGGAATTGGGGTGTATGACCTTCCTAGCAAGTGGATGTGTTGCCAACCCAGAAGCTTTCTGATCCCCATACTTAAGGATTTCTATGGAGGCTTTATCATATAGGCATGATTGATTGTTAACTTACTGTCCAGTCCCTCTCTCCTTCTTGGAGCATGGGGGAAGAAGGGCTGAAAGTTCCAAGCTTCTAATCACAGCTTGGTCTTTCTGATAGCTGCCATACCCCATCCTGAAGCTATCCAGAAGCCTGCCAGGAGTTCCCTCATTAGAAAAAAAGACACTCCTATCTCCCAGGAAATTATAAGGGTTTTAGGAGCTCTGTGTCAGGGAATGGGGAATGGGGGCAGAGATTAAATATTTATTTTTTTATGATGTCACAGCAACCAACCTTGAAATCTCTTTGGTTCAATGAAACAAAAGTATATTTGTTCTCATGCTACACGTTCAGCTTAAGGTGACAGAGTGCTCTGTCTCACACAGTCACTCAGTGATCAAGCTGATGGAGCCCCACCCTCTTTTAACCGCACCACCTGGAATAAGTCACATTTTCAGCTGATTTGCCGGAAGGAGTTACTTAGCCCACCAAAATGTATGTTCTTGAAAGGACAGGAGAACCACAGGTGAGCACTGGAAGTCTCTACTGGGGCATTTATGATGTCAGTGGTTATGTTTTAAAACTATCTTGAGTGTTTAAAGATGATACTGTCTGAACTCTACCTGTGTCTTTGATAAAACTTTTTCAGATGTATGATTGTTTCCTTCCTCTGGTTTTTCATAATCTGGAATTCAGAGCATCAGAATATTATACATTAATTGTAATTAATGTATTTTAGTATACTGAAACAAGGGATTTATATAATATAAAAATTTATATTATATAAATGTTGTTATTTATATAAGCATCTTAAGTTGTTTACCCAGATTGAATACTAACCACTTGCCCCCTAGCATTTAATGAGTGCTTCTTCTCATTGCTGATTTGAATTATCATCTTTCTAGACTAAATTATCATGTCTTTCAGGTAACTGGTAGAATAAAGCATTACCTTTTCTGATTTTCTTTACTATTCATATATATTTAACATTCAAGTAAATTTTAGAATTATTTATAAGTTTAAATTAAGATTTCTGAAAAAGTGTATTAAGGTGGCTGACCTCATCAATGTTATGCATTGATGTTCTGTAGAAAGCCTTAGAATTACTCTTTGTGGAGTCAGATTCCTGGGTTCCAGTATCAACTTTGCCACTTAATAGTGATGTGAACTTGCCAAAACTGTTAGTCTCTGTGTCTTAATTACTGTATCTGTAAAATGGGGATACTAGTGGCATCTACCTTAAAAGATTTTGACTATGAAATGAATTAGTATTTGCAAAGATCTTAGTATGATTACTGATATGTACTAAGTTTTATTTTAGTGCTTTTTAAACTATAAAGTAAATTAAAAACATAATGCTGAAATACAAAAGAAATATGCGGTTTTCGACAATACTACATAAAAACAAATACAGTTGTTGACAAAGGAGGAAGAAGACGTGTGAATGTAGGCAGAATAATTCTGGTGTTGGCTTTCAAGGTAGATGAACTGTCGGTGAACTTGATGTGATGTGTGAGGTCACTGAGATTAAATCAATTGAGATTCTTGAAGAAATATTAAAATTCCTGTGAGGGAACCAATACCCAACCCCCAACAGGGAAAGGCGACTCTGCCCCTGCCGCTAAAGCATTGTTCTTCATAGTGAAGCTAAACACTAAGTCTGTAAGGACTCATCTTCAGTAAAAATAAACTTGTAGGTTGTGAATGTTTTAACCAAAAGATAGAAATTTATTAAAAACAAATTAGTGTGTGTGAGCAGTCATATATATTATTCTGAATGTTTTACTTTTATGACTGTTTTAGTATGCTAGAAATTTTATGTGATTGTAATGTTATTTGAGTGTAGGGTTTTTGAAAAATATGACAGTATTTGAAAGAGATCTGCAAAGGTATAGCAAGATCTAATGTCTGTTATAAATTAATATTAAACCATGAGAATGTGTGAACTGAAATGTGAGCATTCTATTTACATTGCTAACTGCAACATCATGAGTCATCTTCATTTTAAAGTGTTAACAATCCTTTGCCTTCCACTGAAATTGCAAGAAGTACAGGAGATGAACTATTATTGCAGTGCTAGCCCAAGAGTGATACACCTTTTTTATTGTAGAACCAGGGAATAATCCTCTGAGATTCTTATTTGAAGTAGAACAGAGTGAGTCTTTATTGATTTGTTATTTCATTTGAGACATCATTTGCCCTCTTGCTCTCTTGTAGTATGAAAGTTCGATAAATAATACATTCTCTCTTCTACATGTTGCCACCTAAGAAATTGTTTAGCTCAAAAATAAGCCAAGTGCTTCTACAGCTCACAGTTTGGCTTCTGTGTTTTGCATAGTAGCTGTAAGGATTGGTCTTCCTAATTCTTTTATGTGATGTGAATTCGGGTTGTGATATCAGCAGTAGTATGTGTTTACCAGCTGAATGCCCATTATTCTGTTGTCATGTTATAAACATGTGTGCCTCTTATTGTCCATGGTTGATGATGGCGTCTGACCCCTGCCTTTTGTGTGTGCGTGGTAAGTGATTGATTAAATACACCTCTGAATGATGATCAGTAGCCAGGCCTGTGAGACAACAGCCAGATAGATGTAAGAGAAACATTGCAAGGTAGATGCTCATTTCATGGTCTGATTCAGCAGGGAGCATGGTTGTGACACAAGCCATATTTTCACAATAAGGGAAACAAATGACAAGACAAAAGCTTTTCCAGAGAAGGCTAATTTATAGCTTTCATCAGTGGTCCCTTTTGGCTTTAATCAGAAATACTAGCAACATTGCTTTTAGATTGTTCTAGGCCTAATAAAGAAGGAAGAATGTACAATTTCAAAGCAGTGCATAGTAGAATTTCTGTGGTTATGTAATTGAACTTATAGGATTAAATCAGAAATCATCTTTTGTTATTTCCCGAAATTCATTCTTCTGTGAAACTGCTATGCTCTACAGTGAAACTGACAGATGGAAATTAATTGAAATGAGAAGTGTCCCTCTTTTCTCGTGTTGGCTATTACAATCCCCTCTTGTCAAGCCTGCCTTCAGATAAGAAGTGTTGATTGTGGAGAAGAGGATGTGAGTGGTGTTACACTGACTGCACCAAACTGGAAGTTAGATTTTTGCTGTCAGCTAAGAACTTTTTGGAGAGGATATGTTCATTTGTATTCTTAGTATCCCACTTGGTCGTTCCCTACCACTTTTATAAGAACTCAATTTAATACAGTCTGTTCTTGATGCCTAACACACCTTGGCCCAAGCCAGAAGAATGGGATTGAGTATGTGTGAATGTAACTGAATGAAATATGAATGAAAGTGTACAGGCATTCCTTTAATGGTGCATTTCTAATAAGGGCCTCTACGATAGCTTACTTATTACAGATCACCATTTATTTCGCCACAAGTAGCCAGTGTTGGATTCTGGTAGTAGCTTTAGATAAAAGCTCACTTTACTTCCAGTTTAGATCTCAATTTATCATGATTCTTAAAAGAGCCATGGCGTTATACCTTTTGAAAAATGTTTATTTCAGTCCACAAATAGCACTTTTGAACAGAGCATATGTTTTGAAGCTACATAGTGAATTGTGGATAATTCTCAGTAGATTTTAAATACACAAATACTTTAGGTCATGGCTCCTTCAACATTTGAATTCTTTTTTGGATTGCATGAAGGATGTGTAAATAGATGCTGAAACATGTAGACACTGGTAATGTGAAGCAGAGAGGTCAGAAGGTAAATATACTTTCGTATATAGAGGAAGAAATCGTTGTTGCTGTGAATATTTATATGTTTAGCTTAAAACCCTGAACATCTACCCAAACTATGAAAATATTAAGAGATAAAAAGATAATTGAAATAGGAAATTTTAGTAACAGGTCCCCAATGCCAAGATAGTAAATGTTATAACCATGAGCCATATTCTTTATTAATTCATAATTTCTATTTAGATCTCTTTTTTATCTCAAAATGTTAAGGGGTACAAATGTTTTTGTTACATGGATATTTTTTATAATGCTTAAGTAAAGGCTGTTAGTGTGCCCATCACCCAGAGGGTGTTCATTGTACCTGACGGGTAGGTTTTTATTCCTCCCTCCTTGATTTCCAATGACTTTTGCTTCTCCCTGTGCCCATGTGTGCCCAGTGATTAGCTCTCAATTATTAGAGAGTACATGTGGTGGTGTTTTTCCATTCCTGAGATACTTCACTTAGGATATGGTCTCTAGTTCCATCCAAATTGCTGCAGAAGACATTAGCTCATCCCTTTCTAGGGCAGAGTAGTACTCCATGGTGTGTGTGTGTGTGTGTGTGTGTGTGTGTGTGTATGTACACATATACCACATTTTCTTAATGCACCCATGAACGTATAGGCACTTAGGTTGAAGCCACATGTTTGTGATTGTGAATTGTGCTATGATAAACATTCGAGTGCAGATGTCTTTTTGATAAAATGATTTCTTTTCTTTGGGTGGAGACCTAGTAGTAGGATTGCTTGGTCGAATGGTAAGTCTGTATTTATTTATTTGAGGAGTCTCCATACTGTTTTCCACAGAGGTTATACTATAACAATCTGTAGTTCCAGCAGCAGTGTGTTGGTGTTCCTTTCTCTCCGCATTCATGCCAGCATCTATTGGTTTTTGACTTTTTAGTAATAGCCATTCTTATAGGGATAAGGTAATATCTCATTGCAGTTTTAGTTTGCATTTCCATGACAATTAATGATGTTGAGCCTTTTTTCATATGTTGTCCATTTGTCTGTCTTCTTTTGAAAAAATTGCGTTCATGTCTTTTACTCACTTTTCAATGGGGTGCTCTTTTTTTCCTTATTGGTTTGTTTGAGTTCTTTGTGGATTCTAGATATTCGCCCTTTATTGCATGTATAGTTTGCAAATATTTTCTCCCATTCTGTAGGTTGTCTGTTTGCTCTGTTGATTATTTCCTTAGCTGTGCAGAAGCTTTTTAATTTAATCAAACTCCATTTATTTATTTTTGTTGTTGCTGTGTGTCTTTGGCACCTGAGGTGACCTCTCTGTTCAGAGCCTGCGCTGGAGGTAGGGGCGATTGACTTCCAGTCACAGGGCATGGCACAGGGAAACATCCACTCTGCCTGCTCCCTCCCTGGCCTGGCAGCGGTGATGCAAATGGTGCTGTTGCAAAGCCTAGCCCTGTGCAGACCTGGTGCTCTACACCTGAGAGCTCAGACTGGGGTCAGCAACATTAACTTGGATCGGTAGCCACCAAATCCCTGCTGCACCCACTGTCTGGTGCAGTGAGTATCTCTGCACAGACTCCAAGCAGCTCCCTGATCAGCCCAGAGTTCGGTGGTGGTGGTTGGGACCCTCACAGCTCAGGCTGCAGTGCCTGTGGGGTGAATGTGGAGCCCCACAGATCTTTCCTCCTGACCTTCACCACATGTGGATGCCTCCCCAAAGTTCCTGTCATCTTAGAATGAATCACCCTGTCACCTTGTCCTTCATTTTGACTGTCCCTTGTCACTTTTCCAGACTTTTACTTTTTTCTAAGAAGAGCATTCATAGGTAGGCATTGGCCTGCAACTTTTGATCCTTTCCTTGGGAGCAGCACCTGCAGGCTGCTTCTAGTCTGCCGTCTTCCTGTTTAGCTCATAATGTTCTCTTGGTCCTGCCTTGCATTCCATCGTTTTATTTGATAGCATTTATTTTTGCTAATATAAATCATAATATATAATGTTTGTATTAAAAACATTGGAAAATATGTAAAGTCAGAAATTAATGAAAAGCATTTGTAATGATGTATAATGGATTACTTTAAAAACAATTTTTAGTGGAGAGGAAGTGGGGTCTAAAATGAAACCATATTGGCTTGATAAGTATTGAAGCTAGGTGGTTGGTACACAGGGGTTCATTATGCTGTTCTCTTTACTTCTGTATACTTTAAAAAATGTCTGTAAGTAAAAGAAAGGAAAAAAAAACCCTGTAGTTCTACTTGAGATAACTGTTTCTTCTTCTGTACATATAATATGCACAAAACACTTACCCTTGTACATACCCACACTTTTTAATTTAAACACAGTTGGACTACTCCACAGCTGTTAAATAGAGACTCAGATTGCTCTTCTGAAGTGCTCTGGATAGACTGATGTGCAGTGTCCGTTTGGAGTTTGTTGACTCTTCATTAGATGCTCAAGTTTGGTGAGTAAAGAAAGCCCCTGCGTACTCAATTTTTGGGTTTCAAAACACAATTAACTGTTACGTATATCGACACTAAGCTATGCCAGAACCTTAGGATTCACTTGTGTTTGGTGCTGTGTTCAGATACGGCTTTAGCATCTTCTATATGATGCAATGTGGGGAAAAATAGAAAAGTAGGGGAAGCTACCTCATTCTCATATTCCCTTTGTACTGTTTGCTCCCCCTTCATCTGAAAAAAGAAATCGAGAGAAAATTGAGCAGAACCTCAGAATGGTTTTATTGAGAGAATGAGGAATGAAAGAAGCGGATTGCTCCCTACTTTTCTTCCCCCCCGTACTCTAACCATCCAAACTCAAGCATGTGTCAGTTACATACGTACACGCTCCTTTCCATACCCCAGGCAGAAAACAAAATACTTTCCTTAAAAATAAAACTTCCAGTATAGATTCTTTGGTGACATGACTCAAGAGGTCCTTCAGGTGCTAATAAGCCTTCTAGAATGATAATTCCAGTGCAGACATTTAATTATAAATTTCTTATTTGCCTCAAAAGTATTTTTTAACTTAGGTCCTTGGTAGAAATGCACATGATTTCACCTTTGCTTAAATGACTTTATTCCTTGGAAGTGTGTGAGAAACATTCTTGGTAAAATGGAACCTTAACACTTCTGCACTGATTTTCAGAAAACGACAGGAAGATACAGGTTTAGGTATGAAAAACAATCACACTGATTGTGGGAGATATGTTTAGATTCATGAGTCAATTGGCTGTATAATTTTAAAGTCTTTTTCTCAGTACAACCCATGTCCCTGAGACTAGCCTTCCTTTACAGAGATAGTTATTCTTGAGAAGCTTTTCCAATGCATTAGGCAAATACAAAGTTTTCAGCACTCAAGTGTACCTTTCCACATAATCATGTATTTTCTTTATGCCCGCCCATTTATTCTCTGTTAACATTTTATGTTCTTTTATTTTTCCTACACTGTAACTAGAATAAAACTTGATATACCACCTGTAAAGCAATTTTGAGCAAGACACAAGAAAAAAGGGAAATACGATACTAAGCAAAAATAGTCTATTCCACAAAAGCTTCAGTGAGTTGTGTGTAGAACCTTGGAGCAAACAGGTTTGTGTGTATTCTTAACAGAGTCAGTGACCTGTGTCTATTTATTGATATAGGGCAGGGATTTGAAATATTTTCAATAATAACAGAATATTTTAATGTCTAACCTGGGTTTTAGAAAGCCTTGTATTTTAAAATTTAGATTTATCATGAATTGTTAAATTCCCAGATTAGTTGCTTGTTTGATTTTATTTGGATGGGACTATTAAATGATATCACTGGGCATTTGTGACTGATTTTTCATTAATGTTTAAAAACTTGTGTTTGGTTGTCTATAACTAAGTGGTATTGAATTTTCAGCATTTTTATATTGTCATATTTTATATTGCTGTGCTTCTAGAAGTGTTTTCCATTATCAGAACATATCTCAAAATTTATTAAGAATCTCAAGTTTTCTTCAATTATCATTTAATGTGTTTTATTTATTTCTATTTTAAGTCTCCAACTCAAATCCTGTAAGAAGTTAATAAATTATTATATGCTTGAAAATTTTAGCTGTTATACAATAAATAATTTTTTGTCAAATTTTCATTGATTTCTGGACCCACTTCCAAAATAGCAAAAATTTTTAAAAAATATTGCCAAACCAAAGTAAGGCACTCTTTATCTGGCTCCTATCAGGCCAACAGACCTAGACCAGTCCCAACATTTAGTTGATAGCTTCCTAAGAATAAGCGTTTGATTAAAATTGTCCTTGGGAAATAGGAATTCCCATTATTTCAAAGAGTTGATTTTTAATCTAAGTCAGATTCTTAAACACGTTTTCTAGATTCTGTGCTTGATTTCCCTGGGTTATATTTCTCAGATCCCGTTCCTTTTAAAATATTCCTCCTTTCTGGATTTAATTTTTCTTTAACCAAGGGAAGTACATTTATTTTTAGAAGTAAAAGGTAAACGTGAATCTGGAAACCAGAATGATAAAGGAATAAACTCTTGTATTCTTCCAACATGGTCAAGAGAACTTTATTTTCCCATCTTTAGGTCAATAAAGTATATTGTTGCTTTTATAGAAAATTGAGCATTCTCATTTATTGAGGAATCACTTCTCCTCTGACTCCTAGGAGTCAATTCTTTTTAACTTGCTCAGACCAGGTACTGATAAGAGGTATTTTCTGAGATGTGAAAGGCACACCATTTGTTTCTTAAAATTGCTTTGATTTTCTTTGGAAAGGTAAGGATTTGTGAAGTGTGTGAGTTGTTTCCCTCTCTGGCTGTGGCAACAGAAGCATAGATCCATTTAACTATTTAGCTGCCCTCTTAACATATCTTCTAGTTATATTTATTTTCTAAGCTTCAAAGTTATGAGGAGCCTTCACTGAAAGTTCTCATCCTCCCACTCTTCTCCACTTCCTCCTCCATCCCATCACTTGCTCCTTCCTGGCCTCTCCAGTTCCTTGCTCCCTTTTCTCTCTTTTCTTTTATTCCTCTCTTTCTTTTCCTTTCTCTGGCCATCTCCCTTTTTCTCCCTCTCCCTCCCTTTACCTCGTCGTTTCCCCTCTGTCCTAGAATGCACAATTC
>CAUYRT010027189.1:0-17282 GCA_963574885.1 Lepilemur ruficaudatus | reverse complement strand
GGTGGTTTTGATTTGCATTTCTCTGATGATTAGAGATGATGCAATTAAAAAGCTTCTGCACAGCTAAAGAAACTATCACTAGAGCAAATAGACTGCCCACAGAATGGGAGAAAATATTTGCTCTTTACACCTCCGACAAAGGTCTGATAACACGAATCTACCTAGAACTCAAAAGAATTAACAAGAAAAAATCAAAAAAACCCATTTATAAATGGGCAAAGGAGATGAACAGAAACTCTGCCTTTATTTTTTATTCATTTTTTTTTATTTCAGGATATTTTGAGGTTACAAACATTTTGGTTACATGTTCTTACTTTGCCACACCCAAATCATTATTTGATGCGTACTCTTTCCCACCTACAATGCTCACCATGTCCATTAGCTGTAAGTTTACTCACCTTCCCCACCCCCAACCTCCAACCCCAAAGAATATTACTACCATGTGAGCACCTTAGTGTTGATTAGGTAGTACCAATTTGATGGTCAGTACATGTGGTACCTATTCTTCCATTCTTGTGATACCTCACTTCGGAGGATGGGCTCAAGCTCTATCCAGAAAAATATAAGAGATGCTAGATCACTGTGGTTTTTTATAATTGAGTAGTCTTCCATTGTATACATATACCATATTTTATTAATCCACTCATGGATTGACGGGCATTTGGGTTGTTTCCACATCCTTGCAGTAGTGAATTGTGCTGCCATAAACATTTGAATGCAGATATCTTTATTATAGAATGATTTCTGTTTCTTTGGATAGATGCCTAATAGTGCTATTGCTGGATCAAATGGTAGTTCTACTTGTAGCTCTTTGAGGTATCTCCAGATTCTTTTCCATAGAGATTGCAATAATTTACAGTCCCACCAGCAGTGTAAGAGTGTTCCTATTTTTCCACATCCTTGCCAGCATTTGTTGCTTTGTGATTTTTTGATAAAGGCCAATCTCACTGGGGTTAGGTTATATCTCATTGTGGTTTTGATTTGCATTTCCTTAATGATTAGAGATGTTGAGCATTTTTTTATATGTTTGCTGGCCATTAGTCTGTCTTCTTTTGAAATTTCTGTTCAAGTCCTACTAATGTTAATTACGTATCATAGTAGTTAGGTAACTGAATATCAAGGAGAAGAGTAAACATCGCTCAAGGACTTTATCTCCTCTTCTGGGAATGGGGCTGTGCATTTGTCAGTTGTGTGCAGGATAGTTGTAACATATTAGGTGGAATTATGACCTTACTATTATCTTTATGTGTTTACGAGGTATGGTAAAAAGAGATGAGTATGGGTGCCAAGTTAATAAGGCTTGCAGTGGTTAATTTTCTATGTCAACTTAACTGAGCCGTGGGGTGCTCATATTGAATATTATAATATTTCTGCTATGTCTGTGAGGGTATTTTCAGATGAAATTAACATTTCAATTGGTGGACATAGTGATGTAGATAACTCTTCCTCATGTGGGTGGGCATCATTTAATCTGTTGAGAGCCTCAATGGAACAAAAGGCTGAGAAAGTAGGAATTTGCCCCTTTTTTCCTGTCTCACTGAGCTGGCACATCTCATTTCACCTTCTCCTGTGCTGAGACTAAGATTTTTACTATTAGCTTCCCTGGTTCTCAGGCCTTTAAGTTTGGATTGAATTTTCTGGGTCTTCCTCTTGCAGATGGCAGATGTTAGGACTTCATATCCTCTAAAAATATTGTGAGATGATTCCTCATGATAAATCTCCTTTAATGGATATCTACACACACACACACACACATTCTATAGATAAATAGATATCTCCTATTGGTTCTATTTCTCTGGAAAATTGACTAGTATGCTGCTGAAACAAATTACTACATATTTATTAACCTAGAACAATACAAATTTATTATCTTTAGTTTTAGAGGCCAGATGTCCAAAATCAGTCTCACGGGCTAATGCCAATGTATCAGCAGGCCAGTTCTTCCCTGAGTTTCTAGAAGCAGTATCAGTTCCTTACTTTTCCAGTCTAGATGCTGTCTACTTTCTACTTTCTTTGGCTGGTGGTCACATGACTCTACCTCTGCTTGCAGTACGTTGTGTTGTTTTCACATTGACCCTCTTGCCACCCTCTCACAAAGACCTTGTGTTTACATTAGGTCTATATAGGTAACCTAATATAACCTCACTAACTCAAGTTACTTAGCTTAATCACAACAGCAAAGTCTCTTTTACTATGTGAAGAATATATTCACAGGTCCCAGCGATTGGGACATAGACATACTTGGAAGGTCATTATTCTGTTAGCCACAATAACACACGTGAAAATATTTTTTAAAATTCCAAAGCAAGATGCAAATGTTAAGTTTTATTATTTACTCAAGTAACCAAGAAATCACTAGTAAAATAGACACTAAAGGGTAAATTTCATAGTCCTCTTTATTTTGATGTTATGTACAATTCTATTTGCACGTCATGGAAATCCTAATATGTGTGTGGCAAGTACCATGATTCCAACTCTCCAGAAGAGGAAGTAGATGCAGTATGTTCTAGCCTAATTAGAGACAGACTTAGAGCCAAAACTCAAATTCATAAACCCTAGTGGAATGTATTTTATTATTGTGCATTTTTCTTAAAAGAAAAAAACCAACCACTAGAAATATAGAAAGACTGTCTAAGAAGATTAAGTTCAAGAGCACACCTCTTCATGTAGGGAAGCATATCATATTCACCTTTTTATCAACAGAGGTAAACAGAGTGGCTAACATATAATTTGTGCTTAGTTAAAGTATGGTAGAGGATAATAACGAACTGAGAATTTAGATTACACACAAGAACTTATTTGTAATTTACTCTATATATCTAGTTTATTACTGATATGTAATGTTTAGTGTAACTTAAAAAATTAATTTAAAAGAGAAATATTAATACCTACTCATAGATAGATAACTTTGCTTTCCTGGTTGGATACCTCTCTATACATTTATATCCTGCTGGGAGCAAAGTATGAAAAATCAAAGTCAGAGTAAAACTGAAAGCAGAAAATAAATAATCCTTATTGAATACTCTATGTCTAGCTGAGATTCTTTAGTGTCAGCCTCCCCTCCCCTCACCCTGTTCAGATAGTTATGATAGTTGGTTCTTTCAACGAGTCTTTGTATTCACTTGGGGTAATCAGTTTGTGTTGAAAATAAGATCAATGCAAATCTCAGGATTTTTATCACAGAACAAAATGTTTAGTGAACCAATTCCTCCATTCTGCCTGTGATTTTCACTGCAGGCAGCAAAGAGCTATTTAAGGGTGTGTTATATATTTCTTACATGAATTCTCTGCTTCAATCTATATAGTATATTGTGGCTTTCCCCTCAACATTCCTGTTCTGAATGCCTTTGGTACCTACTTTCATCATGGCACAGTGTATTTTCCTAAATCTTTGATTCAGGGATTGGCCATGAGACTTGCTTTGGCCAGTGGATTAAGAGTGGTTGTGGTGTATTCAAAGGCCTTGAAATGTACTTTCACAGTTTGGCTTGGCCCTTGCACTCCTCCCCTTTTAAAGAGAACATGCCTTGGGTAGCTTCTAACCAAATAAAATAACAAGCACATCACATAGACTTGGGGCCAATGCATAGTATGGATCTAAGCTGAACCTAACCATTGTTTGAAGCAGAACTACCTATCCAACCGGAGCTGCGTTTACTCAAGCCTCTTCTCAGCCACAGACCTGTAACCATGAGAATAAATGCTTGTTGTATAATAGTAAGTCATTGAAATTTGGGTGGTTTTTAAACAGGATTTTTGCTTCAAAAACTGACAAATAAAATACACTTTTCCAAATTAAACTCTAAATTTACCCAGGCTGGCTAGTTGATCCCTATTCCCAAATCTTTAGCTTCTGTTTTAGCAAAGCTACAGAAAGTTCTTTTAAAGTCCTTCCTTAAAGTGTAGAGGGAAAGGAACTGACATTTAGAAATAATTTGAACATTAACTATATTGAAAGGACTAGTATTTTCATTCTCTTTATTTTTCTTTTCATTGAAGGCTGAAAATTACCTAAATAATAAATTAATTTGCAGGCTATGACTGCATAATATGCAATATTTTGCCCCATATTTTACCTTTCTATTTTTGGTTGCAAAGTAAAGAGTATCTTTTAGATTTAGATGTCTATCTATCCTTTATTTACTTTTTTATTTTCCAAACTTTTATGTTTCTGCTCCATGAAGTAGACAAATGACAAATATTAACAGAACCTGAACATGCTACACATTTGTTTCACCATCTCTTAGTACTTGCTCAGGCTATACACTGTATAGAATAGAAATAATTTTAAAATATCTCAACCATTTTGCCATAAAATATTTTATTACAATGATTGTTGCTTTTTAAATTTCCGCTAATTTTGTTGTCTTTATTATTATAAGCCCACTGATTATAACTATTGACTCCTCTTCTGAAAAGAGTTTTCTGTTTACTAGGACAGAATTCGTGCATGTTTTGATGGACTAGCAAATGCAGGCTGGAAAAGTCATATGCAAACATTTTGATTTCCAGGCTGCATTTGTATTTTTGTCATGAAAAAATAATTTAACCTTCTTCCCATATTATAGATATTACTTCATCCCTGTACCCTGAAGGGCCCATATATAGTGGCCATCAAATGCTAGTTTTGAGATCATTAATCCTTAACTATCTGACTCAGAAACACTAATTCTCTAAAATACTTTGTTAAGTTGCAATAACATAATTTCTTCTTCCACTAGGTTCTTTCTACTTGCTGTTAGAAAATTACAGGTAACAGAAAGGTTTTGTGTTTTATTGTTCATGTCCAGATTTCACACAAAATTTCTGTGAAATGGTTGGATTATCACATGCTTAAAAATCCTCCCACTAATCAAGCATGAGAAGCCAAGAAATATACACTGCACAGATGGGCAGTTAATTTCTTTCCCATTGAGCTTGCAACGTGTTCCATGATGTTGCAGCAGCTGTGATGAGAATGGTGGATGTCCCCAATCTATGCTTCGTTTAACTTCCGGAATTCTAAAAGATTGCATTGTGTAGAAAATTTTTAAAAATATTTTAAAACAATGGAGTTTGGTGTCCTGAAGCAGCATTTCATTGGGAACAACTGAAGTTTTAGCACAAACGTTGATAGCGATAAATTTTGTTCATTTGACAACTTTACCATCAACTAAGATTGTATTTTATCACTAAATACATACTGTCGACCTAGCCTTATACACCTTATAAAAAGCAATGGGATCTTGATGCAGGAAATGGAAGAATTGTGCGGTATATACTGTTTCAATTGTTTGCCATTCAAGTTTATTTTTCATATACTGATAATACCACATTATATTTGTATGGCACTTTTTACAGTCAAAGCATTTTCCTGTCAAATGGGAATAAAAATGCTTATCCTATCTTCTCAGAGCTGATGATGTGATTATCTGACATAAAAGAAATAAAAACGCTTTCTAAAGTAAAGAGGGCTGTAAGAGATATGGGATTATCATTGCCGTCATGTCTAAGGAGAATTTTCGTCAGTAAAAAGTACAGAGGCTTTGAAGTAAGATCTGGATTTCAGTTCTGGTTCCAATACTCATAATATGTGTAAAACTTGGTGATTTCCTTATTTGAAACTGAGCCTGGGTTTTTGTTGTATAATATTTGAATAATTATAAACTGACATATAAGGGGATGTATAAGCATGCATGCTTGTAAATTATAGGAGTGTATATAAGAAAAATACATAGTTAAGTGTTTGGTTAATATGAGATCATCAGTTTTTAAATTTTAGACATCACATTAAAACATTAATAAAAGTATTTACTGTGAATAGACTAGTGTGAGGTACATTTTGAAAACAGATATCAAGGGCCTACATTATATCCAGTAAAGAATAAAATATTAATATAATTATAGTGGCTGAAGGGACTTACCTTTCAATTGTCCTCCATTTAGTATGCCCTATATAGTAGGCTTGGACAAAGCCATTTGATGATTGTGTTTTTGGTAGATTTGTAACTGCTAAATTATACATCTCAGATCAGAACTTCTTTGAAACATAATCTCTGTTAAATTTCCAGGGAGAACTCAAGAGTCCTCTGTGTCACCTTCTCCAAGTCTTCAAAAATTGGTCAAATCACTCCATCCTCGGGGAAAAGAAGGTTTATTTAGGTTTTAGAATACTAAAATGTTTTAGCTTCCATGACAATGAATAATATTGGTTGGCTAAGTTAAATTTTGGAATATACATAGTTGTGGTTCCTTTTGAGGCTTCCTCCAATATAATAAGAGTGGTGCGAAGTGGTGGCCACTTTCTCTGATTTCCTTTCTTAGAGAACTCCTTTTCTTTTATGTTTTTCTTTCCACATGGAAGTGGAAGTAATCGCTAGGTTCGTTTTTCCCTGGGAAATGCTCATTAATTTCTTGATAGATTGATTTTCTTTCTTACTTTGATTCTCTTTCTTACTTTCTCACTTCCACAACTCCCAGGGGGACATAGATCCAGGCTTTCTTCTTTTATAAGAAATCCCTACTATATTTTATATTTTCTTCCATGAATTCTCTTCTCCTCCCTTCTTCATACATATGCCATATTTGGGTGTTGCTTTCTACAGGCTCCTTCTCCTTTGCCCAATGTGCCAAGCTCAAAAGTCTAGGAATGATTTGCTAAACCCCTGGTTTATGTAGGGTTGAAGAGTTGAACTCTGAAGTGGGGCACATTTCTGGATCAATCATTACATCTTTTCGCTCCTCTCAATTCTCCATTAAAAATTCAAGCTTTAACCTTTATTCATTCCTTACTATCTGATGCAACTTATCTTTTATTTGTTTGTATGTTTAATATCTGTTCCCTACCTCCACCACTATAATATAAACAATATGAGGCCAGGGGGCTTATTTTTATTTTTCCTTCTGCTCAGAAGAGTGTTGATAAATGGCAGGTGCATAATAAATAATTGATGTGCAAATAATCCAGAAAATAAATATAAAACTTGTGTTTGGATTTAAAGAGAAAACTTATTTCCAGACTTAAACCTGCCCAGAATAGAAGAAAGGTACCACCCTTGCTTTCTAGCTCAGCACACTGGAGGTCTACCATAAGGTTAAGTCAAAGCCCAAGTAAGGATACATTATTGCTTTGCCTTCTTTGTGATTATTTTTCTCATAGTACCCACAATTTATGCTGGCTGAGCATAACTAGGCAAAAGATAGAGATAACATCATGTTGATACATACTAAGAAAACATCAACTCTTTTTTTGGTAAAAATAACACTATTTTCCTGATGATAAAGGAAAACATAATCATTTTATAAAACAAAAAGTAGAAAATGTGAGAAAAAATATAATCCTAAAAGAGAGTAAAAACACAATGAAATATAGTACTTTTTATTTCAGGGATTTCTTTACATAGACATATTTATATTTTCATTGTCAACTTACATTCATAACATTTGGTGTAATGTGATTGTTCATGCCATAACTTAAGGACTGTTGTCCACCATTATATGGTATATATATCATCAATTCTAAAGTTTACACAGGGCACACAATTATCAACTATATTACATTTATCAATTTCCTAATTTGAGGTAATTGCTTTTTTTTTCTTTTTCGTGCTTTCATTTCCATAGTTTGCTATCAGTGTTTTGACTAGAAATTATCTAGAAAAAGTCTTTTGATCTTACAGTAAAGAAAAACTAGGTCCATGAAGATTTAAGTTAATTATCCAAGCATCATACTTTGAAACTGAAAATTTGGACTCAAATTTTTTGTTTCATATTCCAGTATTCTTAAAAAAAATGTACATGGCTATAAAAAAAGTTGCATTAGTTATTTTTAGCATTAAGTTAAATTATACTCTGGATTTCTAATTTTAAAGTAACAAGCTAGGGTAATTGCAGAAACTCTTATAACTGTTAGAGGAGTGGTAAGCTATAAATTCTTTTACAGCAATATCTAAATTTATTTTTAACAAAAATATATATTCAAGAAGGAATTTATGAAATTAAGTAGGTCTAAAATAACTTATCAATAAGAGACACTCAGAAATAGTGAATTTTGCATATCAAATGGCCCTGGATATCTAGAAATGAGAAAAAGTGCATATTGTGGGAAAAGAGAGAAAGTGGAGTTGTAGCCTGTGTATTCACCCTTTATTGATTTCTCAACCTGTTGCTTTCTCTAGCAATGAATTCAGTCTAATACATGGAATGGAAAAGAACACAAGGATGGAGAAAAAGAATAATTACACTTATTTAAAAAATGACCTCAGTTTTCAGGTTCAACACAGTTGCTGGTAGTAACATACGTTTTGTAATAACGCATTATATATGTGCATGTATGTCTGTGTGCATGTGTCTGTGTGTGCATATACACATCACAATGTCATACTCATATATTTATATGTATTTCTAAAAATACATCTAGGTTTAAAACCACTGATTTAGATTAAAAATACATATATAATTTTACTATTATTGTACTATTTTAATGTGCTGGATATTACTTGATAAAATTTAAATGATGATAAGAATGAAAAGAGAAATTCTAGGAAATCTGATAAAATAATAAGTAAACACTTAAGCGATGACACATATAGTAATAACATTCATTTGATGTAGGGCAGATGGGAGGGAGATAGAGGGGATGGGTATATTCACACCCAATGGGTGTAGTGCACACTGTCTGAGGATGGACACTCTTGAAGCTCTAACTTGGGTGAGGCAAAGACAATATATGTAACCTAAACATTTGTACCCATGTAATATGTTGAAATAAAAAAAATAAAATAATAATAAGTAAATACTTAATACTAAGGTCTCCTTGTGTCTATTATGTTTAAAAATGATTACAGTTTAAACTAATAGTTATTTTAATTAATTCTAAATGATAAAGAAAACACCACAGATGTTCTTATGACATATTGCTATCAAGTGAGTATCTCTAGGTATCTCTAGGTGAATGTTGTAACAATAATTCCCAGAGGAAATGATGGTATTAGGACATAATTTTCAAATGTTACTGGTGTATTTTTAATTTTTAATTTTATTTGAATCTGGACAAGCCTGGAAATAAATGTTAAAAGTGGTCTGCAGAGTCAAACAGGTGTTTTGGTTAGTAGCTCAAGTTTGCCAGAATTCAGTAAGAGTCTTGAAAACTAATTAAACATTTGCAAAATAAACACTCCTCTATGAATCTTTTTCTGTGAATCTTTCTTGGAACTACCACATTCAAAACTGGAAAAACTAAACATCTGCTTTTAAGGGACTCATGAATTTTTAATCCTGATAAATAGATTATTCCAGTGGGATCCAGGCAAACAGAGCAAATCAAGTAAACATGAAAATAAAATATCCCCTACTCCAGAGGCATTTCCTTATGTTGCCATCCTTCAATCATCTTATTTTTATACTTCATAATATCCATATTTTCTACTGTTCATGATTGTATATGTGTATGTATGTGTGTATTCTCGCAGGGGAAAGAACATATATAAACCCAAACCAAGAATATTTGATATAACTTTTAATCATTTTCTTAATCTTTTAATAGTTTACATACTACATATTAATAATAATTATGTCTAAACTGTAAAATTCTTTTAATAGCAGAGAGAAATTATTTTTTCTAAACTCAAAATATAACAATTTCTTTAATGAATTTTTATAATGTTTCTAAAGTATGGCTAAGTAATCTTTGAAAAGGGGAAGAGCCGTGTACTCAAAGGGTTATTTTATTTATACATACCTGACAGATACTATTTGACTCATTTGAACAGAATTAACATGCATCATGTACAAATTGTAAAAAGTTAACGTAACTTGCAGGTTCAGAAAATAAAGCAGTGCTGTAGAAAATATGAGAGGGATATATATATATATATATATTTACTTAGACCTAGTATAAACCTCAGAGCAATTTAGATCCATTAGATTATTTCTTACTACTTTTATTTTACAGCCACTTTCTCAATTCACTTATTCTGTAAACTATTAAGTCGGAGAGTGAAAGTAAAAATTAAAAAAACAAGCAAATTGTTTGCCTAGGACAATGTCTATAAGAGTTTTTCTAACATTTTCTTCTAGGATTCTTATGGTTTCATGCCTTAGGTTTAAGTCTGTTATTCATTGTGAATTGATTTTTCTGAGAGGTGAGAGGTATGGATCCTATTTCAGTCTTCTACATGTGGCTATCCAATTTTCCTAGCACCATTTGTTGAATAGGGATTCTTTCCCAAGTCTATGTTTTTGTCTGCTTTGTCAAAGTTTAGGTGGCCATATGAAGACGGTTTTATATCTGTGTTCTCAGTCGTGTTCCATTGGTCTGTCTCTATTCTTGAGCCATTAGTATGCTGTTTTGGTTGCTATAGCCTTGTAGTATAGCTTGAAGTCTGGTTGACTGATACTTCCCAATTTGTTCTTTTTGCTTAATGTTGTTTCAGCTATACGGTGTCTTCTCTGGTTCTATAGGAAACATAGAATTAGTTTTTCTAGATTTGCAAAAAATGATATTAGTATTTTAATAGGGATTGCATTAAATTTGTAGTTCACTTTGGGTAATACAGGCATTTTAACAATGTTGATTCTGTCGATCTATGATCATGGTATGGTTTTCCACCTGTTTACTTGCTCTGCTATGTCTTGCCTCAGTGTTTCATTGTTCTCACTGTAGAGGAAAAGCAATTGCAACATCAAGAAAAAGAAATAAATGGGACCTGATCAAATTTAAAAACTTCTGCACAGCCAAAGAAACTATCACTAGAGTGAATAGACAGCCTACAGAATTAGAGAATATATTTCCATGCTATACATCTGATAAAGGGCTGATAACTAAAGTTTACATAAATTCAGGAAAATAACAAGGAAAAATCAAACAACTCCATTAAAAAGTGGCAAAGCACATGAACACAAACTTTTCAAAAGAAGATAGACTAATGGCCAAGAAACTTGAAAATATGCTCTATACCTCTAATCATCAGGGAAATGCAAATCAAAACCGCAATGAGATATTACTTAACTCCAGTGAGAATGGCTTTTATCAAAAAATCCCAAAACAACAAATGTTGGTGTTGATGTGAGGAGATAGAAACAATGATACACTGCTGGTGGAACTGCAAACTAGTACAACCTCTATGAAAACTAGTATGGAGATACCTCAAAGAATTGAAAGTAGAATGACTGTTTGATCCAGCAACCCCACTACTGGGTATTTACCAAAGGAAAACGAGTCATTGTATAAAAAAAGATGTCTGCATTCAAATGAGTGGTAATATATTTTGGGAAATCAGCTCACTACAAATTGTGACTGTAAACATTGTCCTGTAAATGCTTTGCAGTTTTCCCCCAATAAAAAAAATGTTTATAGCAGCACAATTAACAATTGTGAACTGGAGACAGCCCAAGTGTCCATCAGTACATGATTGGATTAACAAAATGTAGTATATGTATACCATGGAGTAATAGCCATAAAAAATGATGAACTACCTATTGTTTTATTCTGGATAGAGCCTAAGCCCATTTTTGTAAGTGAAGTTTCACAATAATGAAAAAACAAACACTACATGTACTCACCCTTAAATTGGTAGTAATTGATGAGCACTTATGTGCACATATGGGAAGTAACATTCATAGGTTTCTGTCAGGTAGGGGGGGTGGAGAGGATGGGTAAATCCACACTTACAGGATGCAGTGCTTGCTGTCCAAGAGATGGGCATGCTTGTCAGGCACTGCATGGCAATATATATAACCAAAGCATTTGCATTCTAGTAATATTCTGAAATTAAAATAAAAAAGCAAAATTGTGTTTGAACAAGTCCTCAGTTTTTCAACAGTCTTGTATAACACTTACTGTAAGTGTGCCCTTGGAGACATCTGCCAATCTTTCAACATCTATACTACTGTAATTGAGTATTTGAGTGGATTTTAAGTTCTTCATTGGCAAAGACATAAGTAAGATGTATAATATCATTTTTCACAGCTTACATATGGTATCCTATTTGGATTGTGTAACAGAATGATATCATGCAGTTACTCTGCCCACTCAGTAGAAAACTAGGGCTAGCAAAAGCAAATATAAAGGTAGAAAAAAGTGAGCCAGAAGTATCTAAACATGTAGAAAATTCAAAACCCATAACAATTAACAAAGAAAAAAAATACCCTATACCACAAACCTGGAAGGTCAACTCACCTTCCAAATATATATTGTATTTATTTCTTTCTTTCCACATACACCATGTATATCCCTAAAATGCATTAAATACATTACTCTCTCATTTGACTACAGCTCTAGCCTGCTACCTATTCTACCATTATTCTTTCTTCTACTCTACTCTTGCCTATATTCTATCATCCACAGAAGAGCTAAAGTGAATGTGTGTGTGTGTGTGTGTGTGTGTGTGTGTGTGTGTGTGTGTGTAGTTCAGAGATCACATGAAAACCCTGATACAATGATAGACTTCATAGTAGGAAGAAAAGCTAAACTCCTTATAGTGGGTTTCATGATCTTGCCCCTGGAATACAATGAAATATTCATCAATGAAAAGGAAATAAACAATTTTTAGGTGTATCAACAAGGATGAATTTCAAAGGCATTCTGCTGAGTGACAGAAGTCAATCTTAAAAGTTTACATACTGCATGATTCTATTTGTATAACATTCCGGAAAAGCCTAGACTAGAGTGACAAAAACTTTTCAGCATTTGCTAGAAGTAAGAGATAGGCAAAAGTGTGTGATTTCAAAGGACCAACATAAGGGAGTTTTGTGGGGTGATGAAATTATTCTCTATATTGATTGTAGTGGAGATTATACAAATCTACATGTGTCAAAACTGTATGCCCAAATGCCATTCAAATTTTCTATTTGTTAATTTTTTAAAAATAATAAAACAATAATTGGTTCCAGTTTTTCAGTTGGACAGATATAATTTGGCATTCTTGAATAAATTATTCAACTTTCCTAGCCAGAGTTCAGTCATAAATAAAACGGGACCACTGCTATTATTCCTAAAGGATTGGTACCTTTAAACATAAAATGTCTCTCTGCTTTACTATTCTGTCTTCTTTGTTTAGCCTAATTTAGTCCATAAGTAAAAGGTTGCATTATTTATATTTCTCAAGGGAGATTCAATTATCTCCTTATATATGTTAATGCAGTCTATACATATACCTTGTTTTTTCAGGAAGCTGATTTTATTGGAATCCTCATGGTTTTAGATAGAAAAGTGGGTGCTTTGTAAATGATATATATATAAATTAGGAAGTAACATAATTGTTAAGTGTCTTTCTGATAAAAATATAATGATAGTCTAAAATATCCCAATTTTTTCAATGTAAAAGTGATATTCTTTAATAAGCAATTACAAAATACATCAAGCAGCCCTCCTAAAATTTAGAGGCTAGGTGGAATCATATTTTCTAATCCAAGTATAAATAAAATTTCCTGTTTTTTTATATTGATAGTGCAGACATAAAATCCCTTTTCCAAACAATGATCTTCAAGTGTCACACATCTGGAATTAGATAGCTATCTGACATGTTTATTCAGCCTTCTTGCAATTACAAGGAACTGTGTGCCTTTTACTGATTTAATATGAAGGGTATAGAATATCTGTACAGTGAAGGATGATTATTATATTTCTTTCATGAGAATGAAAGTCTCATAACTCACAGACATCCGCAAAGTGCCTATGGAGTTTGTGAGTTATTAAGGTCAGTCATGGGAAAAAAGAAGATAATCACTTTTTACCAGTGAAATATTCAATTTATTTTATGAGAAAATTTTTTATTGATTACTAGTTCAAGAATGGAAGAGAGCTAATAACATACACAGAGGACTTCTCTGTCCATCTGTCCATCACTCCAGAACCTATTGAACTGTATCCTTGATTATTTTAGTGATAGTGACACACTCAAATAATATTAGAGATGCATAAGTGTTTCTTTCATTTAAATTTGTGCATGCTTTTTAACATTTAAATATAAAATATGCTTTCTATGTTTTACTCATTAATTTATTTTCAGGGTATAGAAAAAAATGCTGTAGCCTACTCAGTGTGAAATAGGGATGTAATTTCTAGGCTTTCTTTGAAAACAAAGTCAGTAAAACAAAGAAAAATCAAGGGCTGCAGCAAAATTCTCAACTCTAGCATCTAAATGGCATACATAACACATACAATTGCATTATTTTGTGATTGGGCTATATGAAAATGTATAAGGAGAATTGAGGAGTTTCTTAGGTGCAAATGACAAACAACAAAATGTAAAATGTGGAATAGTAGTAAATTTAGTTTTTAAAAAATCAGTCTTGTTTAGAAAACTGGTTTATTGAAAGTTTCATTTGTTTTTAGTATTTAGAATGCCCTGCTTCTTTTATGAATAGCTTAAGAAATTCAGTGTATTTTAAATTTGAACTTCGTTTTTATAAGATTATGTTTATATATTCACCAAACAATATTCCAAACTGTGAATTCAGTCCAAAAATTGAGCAGGATGAATGAATCTTAAATTTCCTTAATAGCAAAAGATGTAGTATGTGTGAGAAAGTGTGTGTGTGTGTCCTCCATCCACTTATATTGTTAAGCCTATAAAACATTTATGAGCAGGAAGTATTATATGGAGAATATTTAAATCATCTCAGAAACCAATGACCTTTACATATTCTCTCAACCAATAAGCACTTTTTATTAATACTTATGAGGATAACTATTTTGGTTTTCTTTTCTGCACTCATTGACTGCTGATCCATTCAACATTTATTCCTTCATTTTTGAAAAAGATATTCATTTCACTGAGAAAAAGATTTTCTCCCAGAAGTTTTCATTCCCTGAAAATAGTTTTACTCCTTATCAATATTTCAATAACTCATTGTATTTCTGCAAATATTTGAAGACAAATATCATTTTCTCAAATTTATCTTTTTCATGGTAAGAAGACACAAAATCAAGACTTCCTTATTTTACTTAGTTTTAAGTTCCCACAGAACTCTGCTTATTTTCTTATCATCCAATTTAGTTTTTATTCCAACAGTATTTTAAAATTGAAGTTTCTGCATTACATGGACATACAGTAGATGTGAAAATCAAAAGCATTTTAATACGCAGATTGTCAAGAGAAATTGGAGAAAGCTTCTTCCAGGACTCTTGAAGAATCTTAAATGCACTCCCTAATTTGCAGAATAATAAAAACTCAAGAAAGTAGTGTAGGGGAAGTTTGTAAAGACATTAATTTGTTGAGAGTAGGTGGGATTATTTTGGACTTTGCATACTACAGCCACCTGGAGGGATCAGGGAGGTTAGCAGAATGAGGGCTTATGGTGAACCGGGAGAAGTCCTAGAGCTGAGAAAATAAATGTATTCAACCACATCAAGCAAGGACTCATACTCTCAGGTAAAAGGAACTGATGGAGAGACATAATCGGTGTTGAGGCTCTCTATGTCAGTAAGTCCTTGAAAACACCACGAAAGAAAAGTTAGCTTTAGGTATCTGAATCTTAGACCCCCAAATCGGATTTTGAGGGCACTAGTGCCAACAAAATTTTTTCTGCCCTTTTTCATTCCTCCTTTCCCAAGTTTCTGCTTCAGACTGAGAAAGCCACATACTTCATGTGTTCTCTACTTATGATTTTATTTTCAAACATTTCTTACATAGCTGTTATAATTTCAAATTATTTTCCCTTATAAATAGATAATATCCTTTCAGCATCCTTGAATATTTATGAATTTGTTTTATTCATTATTTTATTGATTTTTCATGATAAATGATTCAACTTTCTGTCTCCTAAAAATTATTACTCATGTTCTGAATTTTTTATAGTACTATTTCTGTTTTGTCAGTGTTTGTAGTTAATTTTAAATTATGTAAAATTGTTTTTGCTTTTATTCTAAATGTTTACCCTAGACACTATCAGATATATTTTCATTTAATTCCGCTATATTGATAGCTCATCTTTCATCTTTTAAGTCACGAATACTTTTTATGTTTTGCAATGTATGGTGTAGTTTTTTCCTAGAATTGAATGTCTTCTTCTTATACCTTGCATATCTTGCATGCTTTTGTCTATCTTTTCAGAATTTTTTCAAATATTTTATGCTTTAAAATTTTTTGGTTTGTTTTCTTATTTATCATTTAATGATAGCAATATTATCCTGTATCCCTATAAGTATAGGTGGATGTAGGAGGTTTCTTTTAAAAATTTGATTGCATTAATTGACTTGGAGAAAAATAAATAAGCAACAATATGAAATATGTTTATTTACTAATAGTACAATTTTGAGAAAAGATGAAGCACCTTCTGAATTATCAGAATTTTTGATTGTGATATTTTGGGACTATCTGGTGTAGTTTCATTTTAAAATATAGAAGAAAATGAGACAATGAGAACTAAAACTCTTTTTTGATCTAAAAATTCTGAGACATATGTTCTCTTTGGAAGAATCTCCTGCTTTTGATAACAAAAGTAGGAATTTACTCTGGAAGTCAGTAGCCAAAGTGTCATACTCCTTTAGATGATATCTTGATAATTGGATAACCCTGCAATTTCCCTAGAACCATCAATTAAAGTGAGGATTACACATTAGTAAAGCTACATTCCAAGGGACATTAAATCTGCAACATTCATCACTAGCTGGAATTATTACTAAGGAATATGGCCAGTATATGAATGGTTTAAATGATTTTGAAAATAAACAGTATGGCTGTTAACAATTGTTTATTCTTTGATATCATGGCTCCAGTAAAAAAGCTTCTACATTAAATAATGCACCCGGGCTTAAATTGATCACTCTACAAAGTTTCAGAATTGGCATAAAATCTTTGACCAAATGGAGAAGTTTGACTATGTTTTCAGTACCAGACTTGGTACTGAATCAGTACCAGACTGGTATCCTATTGCAACATGTCTAGGGCAGTGGTTTTTTAAAATTTTCTAATTCTGGCATACACACACACACACACACACACACACACGTACCACACATACACTTTATACATCATGTCACTATACACACACACACACACGCACAGAAAATATAAGTTTTTGCATACTGCTAATAATACACTCTATTATTTTCTCTCCTTGTCTATTTCATTTTTTTTTTAATTGGGGGAAAACTACAAAGCATTTACAGTACAATGTTTACAGTCACAATTTGTAGTGAGCTGATTTCCCAAAATATATTACCACTAAAGTTGACTTATCTTGTTACATTCAAAAACCTACTCTGTCAAAGTAGTCCTCATCTATAAAATTTACTTTGTGACTCATAATGAGTGACCAACAACAAATTTAAAACCCTACTCCCCAAAGATCAACAACAC